>VDFB02042966.1:70955-159015 GCA_007258455.2 Sequoia sempervirens
ATTTCCAAACACACAAATTGATATCTAAAATTGCCAAATTTTCTATAGTAATGATTGATTTATCATTTAATTTTTTAGTTCCATTATAGTCTCCAAAACTCCACAAAGATACAAGTATCACATTATGGCAAGAATTTTAAGAATCTTGAACAATCCAAATGGAATATGTTTTCTATGGTCAATTCACTGTACTTGCATACATTGACTTAAGATAACCATGCATTATCATACACACAAATCGTAGACCATGAACAATATTATCAAAAACAATTTTTTTTAGGTTAAGTAGAATAGAGAATCGGTGATAGTGTACTTACACTCACATAGCGCATCGGTAAAAGCATATGACATAGGCTATAACTTGCAATAATTAATAAGGGCATAGAAGAAAAAAAAGAAGAAGGATACCAAGTACCACTATCAAAATTTTGTTTATATCCTGTCTCTTAATTAACACCTAAATGATGAATATTGGTATCATAACCATTCTTTAATGATATTGTAAATTGAACCATTACTTGTACAGACAAATGAAAAAATATAGATTATTGTAAGATACATTGATTCCAAATCGTTGTGTGCATCAATTATGCAAGAATAAAGGTTAAGAAGTCAATGAAAACCTTGGTGATCAACTTGATTAACCAAAAATGAGTAGCTATTCTCCCTACAAGACACTTGTGATAAACATGAAAACATACAAAAATACATAAAAACATACATAACATGATGGGACGACATAGTGTGAGGCCCACCAAGACAGGGGATAAAATTTATGAAATTGGAAGATGGGAGGAAATGCTACGACAACAAAATTGAGGAAATAACGATGATGTCAGGTTGTATTTCTTGCATTTTTTTGATGGTCAGCATTATGGGTAGGATTTTCACCATAAAACTCATCGGCCTAGTGGCTTGCACAAGAAGCTATCCCTTTCTCTAAATTATATGTACCCACATGCATTGGAAGTTGTCATGAGTAAGCCATGCATTCTAAATTATAATAAGTATTTTTTTTGAGAAAATGTGTTTACATATGATAATATGCACAAAATAATTGTAGGTTGGAAAAAATTATGTGTTATGAGTTATTTCATTCTGCATGCTTGAACCTAAAGAGTGGAGAGCATGGGGAGGAGTTGCAAGTGGGGGATACATGAAAAAACCAAATTCACCTAAGGGGTGACTATCCAATTGGGCTATTACACATGTAGAGGGTTTTACAATAGCATGTCGGTTGTAGGTTTAATAAAATTGAGTGTTTTGCAACTTATAATTTTACAAAGCAGTATGAATGTAATCAAAACCTTTTCTAATGAACACAGTAACAACCCAATTGGTTTGTCATTCCTCAGCTCAATTTGGTTAGACACCCAATGTTTTCTAACATGTAATTATATATAGATAGTATGAATGTAATGAAAACCTTTTTTTTTGTATATAGTAAGAATGTAATGAAGTTCACCTTCAAAATTTATAACAACCCTTAGTTATAGTAAATAATACATTTCAACTTCTGCATGTGATTGGAACATAGAAAGTATGATAGATCAAAATATAGTTGTGGGTTAGAATAGTGTTCTTTAGGCTTTTTAGTTGTATCTTGAAATGTATATGCATCATCCACATTTCAAAACTTGAGGCAACAGGTACTAGAATGCATGGAATGAAAAAAGAATATGATTTGAAAACACTTCAATAGAAGTAGTCCAAAGTGAATGAGATAGATAAAAGATAATGTATTGATTGAAGAGATTCTCCCTACTCTTAAGAAGTTGAGGAAGGAGTGTGTGCAGTATGTGTAATGAGTAGAAAAACTAGACACAATAGGTACTAGAATGTATGGAATACAAAAGGAATTTTCTCTAAAAACATTTGAAAAGAAGAAAACCAAAGTGAATGGGATAGATAATATATTGAATGAAGAGATTGTTCCTACTCTTGAGAATTTGAGGAAGGTGCATATGTAGTATGTGGAATGGGAATTTAATGGAAATGCATAAGTGGATAAACTCAAGAGGTTTTGTAGTGCACATGAATTTGTGCAGTCAAAGAAGGTGAGAGATGATGCTATAAATGCATTTGAACAAATGAATATGAAGATTATTGATCATAAGAATTCCATGAAACAAATAGAATTGAAAATAGATGAAAAGGAGAAGGAAATATCAGATGCTAGTTGGGTGGAGACATGAAAGTATTATGTGAAAAGGTAGACAAGTTTTGTAAACAATTTATTAAAAAGAAACATATACATTCCATAATCAGAAAGATGCTCTAAAAGTTGAACAAAAAGTAGCTGCAAAGCTACATAAAAGTATTGAAAACATTGAAAAATCTATCCAAGAAATGGATGGAATTTTCCTAAGGGTTGATGAGGGAGTAGCTACTCCAAATCTTAAAGTAAAAGATATGAAAAAGAAGTTAGAAGATCATGAAAAGGAATACTAGGGGGTGTTAGCAGGTAAGAGTAGTAGGGACGAGGAAAAATGTGTGGATAGTAAACTTGGAGATGCAAAAGCAATAGTTGGTAGTGCTGAAACTAAAGCAAAACAATAGAAGACGACAATTAACCACTTAGAAAATTAATTAAAAGATAAGAATAATATTTTATCATCAAAAGAAAAGGGGTTTAATTAATGTTGTTGAGAGAGGAAGTTGAGAAAATAAAGACAAAAATGGAAGGTGTTTCTTATGAAGGAGGGCATATGGAGAGATTAGAAAATGAGCATTTATAAGAATCTCAATGTGTTCAAAAGTTGAAGGATGATATCAGACACCTCAAGGATCATTAACTAAATGTTCAACTTACCAATAATGATCCTATAAGGCATATTCAAAGATCAAAAGTGAAACGTGTTGTTGCACAACTTATAAAAGTTTAAATTACATGAATGGTAAATATTGAAGGTTCTTTTCACGACACTCTTGATGTATAAATAAAAAAAAGGTTTTAATTACATTAATACTTGGTATGAGTTTTCCATAGTCCATGAAGATACTAATATTTAAGCTTTTGGATTCACTTGTTTATTTTTTCCTTGGTATTATTTTATTATTTTTTAAGTCTTTTCTCTTCCTCCTCCATCTCACCCTTTATTAAGACTTGTTCTGCAATCTCATCTCATTTTTTTCCTCTTCCTGATGATGTATCACTGAGTGTGATCTGAAACGTCGACACAAAAAAATTGACACAGTTGAATCCAAAAGCTTAAATATTAGTATCTACATTAATATTGTTTAACAAAATTATAGGTTGGAAAAAATTGGGTGTTAGAAAACTTGCAACCCACATACTATTGTAAAACCCTCTACACATAACAACCCATTTGGTTATTCACCCCTTTGCTCAATTATGTTAGAATGCATGGAATGGAAAAGGAATCTGGTTTGAAAACACTTGAAAAGAAGCAAACCAAATTGAATGATATAGATAATGTATTGACTGAAGATTGTTCTTGCTCTTGAGAAGTTAAGGAAGGTGCATGTGTAATACATGTGTAATTGGAAAATGACAATGCAAAAGTGGATAAACTCAAGATGTTTTGTATTGCACATGACTTTCTGCAGGAAAAAAAAAGTGAGATATGATGTTATAGGTGGTTTTGAACAAATGAATTCAAATATTCTTGAACTTAAGACTTTCCTGCAAAAAATACAATAGGAAATAGAGGATAAGGGAAAAAAAAAATTAGATATAAGTGAAGAAAAGGGGAATCGATGGCATGGACACATGAAATTCTTATCTGAAAAGGTAGAATTTTTTTGTAAAAAAGTTGTTCAAAGAAACATCTACATGTTCTCTAATCATAAAGACACTCTCAAAAAAGATAAAAAAGTGGCTACAAAGAAAGATAAAAGTATTCAAGACATTCAAAACTCTATCCAATTCGGTATCTACATGTAGAGGGTCTTATAACAACACTATGGGTTGTAGGTTTCATAACACCCATTGTTTTCTAGCTTGTAATTATATATAGACACCATGACTATAATGAAAACCTTTAGTTTTGTAGATAGCAAGAATGTAGTGAAGTTCACCTTCACAATTTATAGCAACTCTTACTTAAACTAAAAATTGTATTTCAATTTCTTCATATGATTGAAAAATAAACACATAATATAATTTTAGGTTGGAAAACACAATGTGGGTTTCCATTTATTTCATTTTGTACATTCAAAGCTAAGTGGTGGAGAGCACGGGGAGGAGTTGTATGTGGAGGATATATAAAACTAACCAGATTGGTTTGAGGGGTGACTAATCAATTGGGTTTTTACATGTAGATGGTTTTACAACATTATGTGGGTTGCAGGTTTCATAACACCCAATATTTTCAAATTTCATTACATTCTTGCTATCTACAAAACAAAAGGACCTCAAGACAATCACAAAATAAACTGAATTGAGGTGAGGGGTGACTAACCAATTGGGATGTTATTTGTATTTAGGGTTTTAAAACATAATGTAGGTTGCAGGTATCATAACACCTAGTGTTTTCCAACTTAGAATTTTAGAAAATAGTATGAATGTCTTGAAAAGCTTTTGTTATTTAGACAGTATGAATGTAATGAAAGGAACTTTCAAAATTTATTAAAAATCTTAAGTAGATTAAAATTTGCATTTCAACTTCTTCATATGATCAAAATATACATGCACAATATAATTGCAGGTTAGAAAACACAGTGGGTGGTGAGTTACATGATTTATGAAACCTCTAACCCACATAATGTTGTGAAACCCTCTACACACTGAAACCAAATGAAAACCCATTTTGCAAGGAAAACCCTTGGAAAATTGTCAATGAATACCCATTCAATTCTTCACAGTCCCTAGGCAGGATGGCAAAATGACATATATTTTTGGTAGATATACATACTTGCTAGCTAGCTACCTGCGCTTGTCACATATGTTTTGGAAGGGAGAATAGCCGCTCTAATTTAGCCTCTGAATTCCTGTAACTCCCTTCTGAGCTCCCCAAGAACTTTCAAAATGCGAATGTCAAAAATGGTGATGTTATGGGCTTTATGTGGCTTCTAAAACATATCATTTAATTGCAGAACCCACATTGTGTTTTCTAACCTAGTTATATATTCTGGGTCATTTCTGGTTTCTCTATTTCAATTGTAGAAAATAAATGTAGCTTGGATTTCCATAGTGGGTTCACCATATTTCATTCTACTTCCTCAAAAGGTTCTAGCGTGAATATTAAAATCACAAAATTAAAAACCCCTCAACAGAAAAGCACATAAAAAACTCTGCACATCAAATGAAAACCCCCTTTTGCAAGGAAAACCTTGGACACCCATTAATGAATACCCCTTTTCGCAATGATACTCATTCAATTCTTCACAATCCCTAGGCAAAATGACAAAAAGGCATTTTTTTGCACATCAAATGAAAACCCCCTTTTGCAAGGAAAACCTTGGACACCCATTAATGAATACCCCTTTTCGCAATGATACTCATTCAATTCTTCACAATCCCTAGGCAAAATGACAAAAAGGCATTTTTTTGGTAGATATACATACTTACTAGCTAGCTACTCGTCTTGTTCATCACATGTGTTTTTGTTGGGAGAATGGTCACTCTTCTTCGACCTCTGAACACCTACAACTCCCTTCCGAGCTCCCCAACAACCTCCAAAATGCAAATTTCCAAAATGGCAACGTTTTGGGATTTTTCGGGATTTCCAAAATTATAATTTTAAAACCTACCAGCGGTGCCACATTTTTTTGACATATGAGGATAGGTGATGACACTCGCTAACAACACATGTCTAAACGTCCATCAGAGTTCATCCGTCAATCTTATCTTGCAATGATATGATCCTATAGAAAATGGGGTGATATATTATCATGTCTAAGACATACAATTTTATCAAGAGATTTTCTACTGTATTTATTACCCATAACAATTAACTTGACGTTGTAAAACAATTCTTTAAATCCCAACTACTCTACTTAATACCTACATTGTAAAAAAATCCAATCTTTTCAAAAACCTAGAGAACAAACATTTTATAGTGAAACCTAACATAATTTCTAATTAACTAGTGTGCCACCTACATACACAAAATAAACACACATTCAATCACTATTAATACATGAAGCGGAACCAATAGACAGTCAATGAGCGATTAATGAATTTTATCATTAAACATTGCTCAATGACCATGGTAAGCAGTCGGCTAATCGAGAAGTTACAATCATTTATCCACATAGATGCACTCTTCAAAGTTCTTCACATAAATTTTATTTATAGCAGGTTAACTCTCATTATCATTATCTATTATAGGAAGTTAAACTTCATCCCCACACGCTTCCTCGACTGGGCATGAAACGATTCGCCACACCAAAAGAAAAACTGAGAAGGTGAATCGGCTCTGCTTATAAAATTTTGTAATAAAGCCGGAAAAGGGTGGGTCGGAATTTGGGTAACTGTAAAGAGAGGCAGAGATGGAGTTGTTGTAGAAGGGTAGCTCTAAAAAATGCTAAAATAAGCAGTATTTGATTTTGATAGCTTTTTGCAGGCCGACAAAAAAGATTGTATTGCAGTAGATAACTTCAGCAAGAAGGGTAGAATTGTTCCAGGAAAAATTCAAAAATGGAAGAAGATCCCTGCAAGGCTAATTCTCTTTCTTATTCGCCACCACCATCACCTACAAAGTCTCCACCTCCTCCATCTTCCCGCCTTCTTTATCCACCCTTCCTCCATTCTTCTCCTTCCCTCCATACCACCACCCTCCCTCCATCCTCCCATATCTCCCCCCTTCACCTCATTTTTCCCTCCTCCCGTCTTCCCACCATCACCTCGAAGCTCTTCTCCCCTCTACATCACCTCTACCATCTCAAAGTTCTCTTCCTCCCACATCACCACCACCACCACAAAACTCTTCTCCTTCAGCTCCTCTAACATCGCCATCATCATCTCAAAGTTCTCCTCCTTCCACATCATCACCATCACCTCAAAGCTCTCCTCCTCCCAGATCTCCACCATCTCAAACCTCCCCTTCTTCCACATCAACATCACCATCTCAAAACTTGTCTCTTCCCACACATCCGTCACCATCTCATACTTCTCCTCCCACATCCCCTTCACCTGATCAATCCCCAGGGGTGAATAGCGACCCCTCTTCATCTGCCTCCTTGGCTACCACTCATTCACAACTTTGCTCCCCACTCCACTCTCATCTCGAAACCAGACATCAACTTGAAATGCTAAAAGTTGCAGAGATGTGGGAAAGCTTTATACAAAAATGTATAGAACATGATTTCACAGAAGATTTAGCTCATTTTAGTGTACCTTACAGCCAGATTTTCGATGCCAACAGCAGGTGTTTCTACGAGAAATGTGTGAAGTTATTAGAAGACATGCCCCTACCTCCACCACCGATTCCACTGTCAGTCATGCAGGAGATCAAAACTCTTGCGAGATTTTTGAAAAATACCAGGGATCGGCGGTTGTTACTCATGGAAAAAGTTCGAGCATCACTACAAACAGATGCAGTTCAATCACAAGTATTCACTTGTCCCTCTCAAATGCCAACAGCATCAACTTGCTCAGGCTCCCATGAAGTTAACAGTGGTCCATGCAAAAACGAAACTCTTGTAAAGCTATTAGATCTGGACAAGCTGAACGATTTCTGCGAGATAGTGGCTAAGAAATCAAAGTACCTGGCGAATAATACAAGTGACTCAGGCACCTCTTCTTCATCTGCAATTAACTGAGCCATATCCCTGCTCCTCTAAACACTAGCTGAAATATGCAGCTAGTAAAGGATAGAAAAATATGTGTAGATGTGGTTTGATAAAATTTGAAGAGGCAAAACAGACTGTATTGTGAATTTTCATTATTATTTTCACTCTTTTTGGGCGCCTTGCCAATGTATTGTAAGGAAGAATATTATTAGAGACTAAATTGGTTTGAAGCATCTATTGATATGTATTGTTGAGTAATATATTTTTTGGTTAGTTGAATGATGAATCAATAGGGTTATGGTTTTGGTTTTTTTTTCCCCTCTATTTGTGCTATATTTTTACTAAATCATGCCTAGCATGGTTATAAGTGATTTAGGGAAATCTTACATCTTGAAAATGGTAGATTATTTTTCAATTGGGTTAGTTCTAATGCTTTTCAAACCTCTTTATGTGCTTGTCTACTAGTCAATTTTTAAAATGTAAAATTTGAAAAATATCCTTCTAATTAACCAATGATACTTAAAGTTAATATATATTAGATTAATAAATAAAATTAAAGAAACAATAGGTTTAATAAATTTAATAAGTAATATAATTTAGTTAATTTAATTTAGAGTTTTGATTGAATTTAAAATTTTGGATGTTAAAAGAGTGTGTATTTTGTTGATGTTTTTAATGTGCATGTAAAGATATATGAGAAAGCATGATAAAGTAAAAATAAAATAAAATTAAAATTAGAAGAAAAATAACTAGATTTATTATCTAAATTCAACCCATAAAATACACATAAACATGAAAAGTATTGTTAATTTAATATCCCCCCTTGATTTTGTGTGTTCCAACAAGGGGTTTACGTGTGTGTGTGTGTGTGTGTGTGTGTGTGTGTGTGCATGTGTGAGAGAGAAAGAGGCCTTAGATTTTGTCTCTACAAGTTTAGCAATTAAGTACATATATCTTATAGGAATAAAGAATAATCCTGCTCCTAAAAGAGAAGAATGGATATAGATATAACATAAAACTTAATATATATACATCAATTAGTAAGAGATAGAGGTAAAAGGGTTCAAATAATGGATTCCTCAAAATTAAGTGGGTCTATCTCAATATTTTCAAACATGTATTACTAAAATATATTTTCCTCTTGGAGCAATCCATTGTTGGAAATATGAATGAACAATAACCCAAATGAAGTTGCAGTCTTCAAAGGATCAAACCATGAAAGACACCATCCACAAGAAAGTGTTGCAACATGAGCAAGAAGACAATTTGTTCAAATGATGTTCTATGATGAGTTGATCTAGAATTCATGAGATATGAGATGATTTATAATGAACAATCACCTTGTTTATATAGGCAAGGTGAGAGGAGGTTTGATAACCACTTTGGATGCAAACATTAAATACCTAATGTGTAATTTTAAATGCGTGAGTGAAATATTAAATGCATAGATAACTATAAGCTAATTAATGAGACATAACCCTATTAATACTAGTTTCTAGAATGCCACCTAGGAAACTAACTCCTAAGGAAACTTATTAATGATGTGAATAGGTCCTCACTAGGAACTAGTTAGGAAATAACCCCATTCACACTAACATCCATGTCATCGTGAGGTGTGCTTATAATATGGTTAAAATTGTGATGTAGATATGTCAAATGTATTGTATAATTTTAAAAAAGTCAACTTAGAGGATATTTCATGTATTTTCCCTTTTCCCACATTCTTATGTTTTTATAACCTCATGTGTAACCTCAACATATGTTACACTCAAAACCTATATATTCATCATCACTAACACATGAGGAGAACCCTCATCATACAATTTCATATGATTAAACACATTAAATGAAGTATATGTATGATCATAAATATTCTCTTGATTTGTAATCCTTCGTTTATAAAATATTAATTTTTAAGTTCCAATTAATGCTTCTATCCATAAAATTTTCATGTACACACACACACACATATATATAACCTTGTGTGTTGCAAGTCTATATATCTATTATATTAATAATATTCAAGGAGATAAGTTTTTGACCTAAAATTAGTTATATAATATGACATGTGAAGGCTCCTCTAATTTAGTGAACACTTTAAATATCTATAGTTTAACATGTACATGATTATCCTCACTATGATCACCATTATATGCATCCTCATTAAGTACTCCCATTTTCTAAAAAAAATAATGATGTTACTTTCTATATATAAAGAAATGTGCAACTTACATAATGATATTAAAAGAGTAGTTTCCAATATAGTATGCTCACATTTGTATATCAAAACACATATATCTGAAAGTGAAGTGTAAATTTTTAAAAAATACTTGTTATTTGATAAACATAAAAAAAATTGATAAAAAAAATTTGAATGCCATCATTTGATCATGTGAAACTCATTAACTATCATATTTCAAAATATCAACATATAATACTTAAATTGTTCGTGTTATTCTTGCTTGCATTGTAAGACGTCTTAATATTAAAAGAATTGATATAAATATGAGGAGTAGAACTATGTAAATACATGACCTCAACCTTGTTGGAAACAATCTAGCAAGTAACTTATCCCCATTAAAATAATCTTTGGAAGGACCTTATAGTAAGTAATCTATCAAATCCTAGCATCATACTTTGTAAACTAAGGTACTACAAATCTATTTGGTGAATGATAAGTTAAACAAAATATTTAATATCTCACCACCATAATTCTTAAATTTTTATATTGTTGCTCAAAATTGAAAGGATGGGTAAAAATCATCTAATTTTCACACTAGTCCTATGAGAGAAACAATGCGTGTGTATATGAATATAAAAAATTAAAAATAATAAGAAAAATATAACATAAGATATACCCTAGGAAAATCATCACAACATCTAGATTATAATACACTCTAAGAGAATCGAGAATTCAATAGAGATATTCAATTGGTTCCTAGAAAAAATATAGTGTCATAACTCCTTGTAAACCTACAAGTGTCTAAATAATCCATCTCAAGAATACAATATATAGACCATGGAAAAACTAAGAAAAAATAAATATTTTCCAAAAACATCGAACAAATAAAGGGACCTAATTTGGGTCTACAACAACTAACCTCCTCAAATTTTAATGTATTTCATGATGAGTCCACCTTGAATATGAATATTAACTCTTAAGGTTAGATATTCCACTCAACAAACTTGAGAGTTCCACTTCGGCCTATTCAAATCTCTTAAAGGATTCTCTTACACATACTATCATTACTAATAAAATTTCTTTTCCATTAGTTTCCAAGTCTATTTTGTAACCCCCTCTACATGCTCTTACACATCATAGATTCTCTTATATGTCTTACAATATCATTGATTCTAGATTAAATTTCTTACAATGGTATGGATTATCTTACATTTGTCAAGACATAAATTTTAAGTGATGTAGTTTGTTATCTAAGGAATCTCAAAATTCCTCCAAGCTATTATCCAGTTATGTTTATACCTATATTTACAACACATGATAAAAATTATATAAATAAATTTCCTAGACTTGAAATGTGTACAAAAGTTAATCCTAATATTCTCCCACTTGTTTATACATTATAAAAATGAAAAAGTGACTCCAAATAATTAAAATAATTATTGTAGATCATGCTAGAATTTAGGAATGAGATGAATCAATGACAACAACCATGAAACCACCTAATTCAAGGTAATAAAGATCCTAATCCAAAAATGAAGCACAAATGACAATAGAAATCCAAGGGCATGTGCAGGATCATGGTATGCCAAACAGGCCCTTAAGTGGCAAAAAATTCAGAAAAATCAGTGTTAGGCAACTTGACGTAAATATTTGAATAAGTTATCTATATTATTTCAAAAATATGTAAGAATAGAATTTGTAGAAAATTTAATATAGTTTCTAAAATACTAGGTTTATTTAAAAAATAAATAAAATCTATTTGGTGAAAATTTGAAATTTCAATGCAGAGTACTTAAATTTCAGGGAAAAATAAGAAGTAGGTGTCGACCACCCTAACCATAATAAAATGATAATATTTTTTGTAATATTTTATATATAAGTAGAGGACTCATGTCCAGATGTGATGCATATTTTTTGTAATTTTTTCCAAGTAAATAATTAATTATGATTTTTTATTACAACTTTTAGAAAATATAAAAACTCGTCTGTCTGACCACCTTAACTTGGTCAAAAATTCATGAAATTTAATTTTTCTTTTTTTAATCCTATAGTATGTAAAACATAGAATGTGACGCATGTTTTGGATTCAAAAAATATGATACCGTTTAAAAGTTATAGATGTTTTTCAATCAGCCTATCGATCGGGACTTTAGTCATAATTCTAATAGAAAATGAATAATAATTATTTATTAAATTCAAATTAAATCATAATTTATACTTTTGGAAAGCTGAGAATCTCCTCTAAAAACCCTTTTCGTTTCATTAATTTTGGGTGAAAAAAAAGTTGTCAGCCACATACCCTACAAATATTGCCACTTTTTGGCATACCATGATCCTGCACATACCCCCAAATAATATAGCAATACAACCTCAATCTCTATGCAATAATTGAATCACCTCAATTTCTCTTCTCCATTTTGCTTTGTTTGTTAAGATTTGTAGTATGCGGTGTATTTGATAAGCTTGATGTTGATGCAAGATAGATAGTGTAACGCTAAGAAAGTGCACAAGAACAGATTAGAGCAAGCATGCAATGCTAAATCTAAATGCAAATCTAATGTTAAGCAACAAAGAACAAAGGAAAGTAAAACGTAAACAAACTAAAACAATCTCACCAATTTTACACGTATTTCCATGATTCATCTCGATTGCCCTTCTCCGCTTTGCTTGTGTAGTATAATTGCCCTCAGATTTGTAAGTTCATGCAAGTATAGCCTATGATAGTGATTAGCAAAACATTGAAGATTCAAGATTAAGTGCTCGCAAGATTCGAAAAGAGATTTCAATTTCGAGAGAGATTGGAATGAAGAATGACAAATCAATTTATAGAAAATTGATTATTTGAATGACATGCCATGATTGAAAGATCAATGGATGGTTAAGATCGATTGATTAGACATGCATTATGATAACTGTCAGTGATGACCTGAGTGATACAAATTAGAAATAGAATTAAAGATTAAATAAATTATTTAATCTTCCAGTTTGGTATTTGAAAACAGAAGAATTATCTTTGCATGACAAAGATGAAGATTGATTAAAGCAACTCTTATTCGAATGCACAAACAAGATTTAATTAATTAAATAGGAATATTTAATTAATCCGCATGTACACGCAATTGAGTTAGGACTAGATGATTGAATGATTTGATGAAGAGATTACTCGAGAATGCCACTCAGACATTAAATCAAGAGTTAACTAAGCGATTAAAATAGATCTTTGAGTCGAGTAAAAATGAATACTTAGATAACTCACATAATTATCTAAATATAGAGGAATGTGTTAAAATAGAATTAATGAATTAAATAATCCATTTAATTCAAGATTCGATATTTAGAGAATAATTAAATAAATAATATTTATTTAATTAAGTGATGAAGGGATTTTAAATGAATAATTAAATATAAATAAAGAATTTATTTAATTATAGTTGAAATATGATAAAGGTAAATTAAATAAGAATTTATTTAATTTGACAAGAAGTATAAGGTTAATTAGTAACATAATTAAATAAAAGCGTTTATTTAATTAATCAGATAGAATAAAGAAAAGTGTGAATTAATTAAATAATTAAGATTATTTAATTAATAGAAGAAATGAAGACTATAGAGAATAATTAAATAATTGACATTATTTAATCATGACCATGAAGAATACGAATTATGAAGAATATTGAAGTCGTAGGCTTAAACCAGATTTCGGTGTCTACATTTTCCCCTCTTTGATACAATGTCATTTCGGCGTTGTGTCAAAGAAAATTGATAAGAAATATGCCCCAGTAATGCCCCAATGTAAAACAGGTGAAGGTATGCCCCCTCGGGAAAATTGAGAAAAAAATTCAAAAAAAAATTCAGAAACATTTGGAAATGATCCCAATTAGTCCATTGGATGGCCAAAAATGCAGTGGAGTTTACAGAATTGAGGTTGGAAATGTCAGGGACGGGTACGGGCTGATCAAAATGGGAAGTGAACACGGTCAGTAGGACATAAATGCCACCTAATCCCTAGGTATATATAGGAATATGGGTAAAAACCAATTCATTTTCACCCACTTAGCCATAGAATTGAGAAATTGCCTTGCACCCATAGCGAGGATGTCGCCTGTTCCGCACACTCACCATCGCGCCTACAGGGTCCAGACCTTCCAGAGGCCATCCAACGTGGACCCCCTGGTATGTACCTCAAACTTGGCTTTTGAAATTTTTCATTTGCGCATGTTTTTATGCATTTAATGTTAGTTTTAGTTATGTGTCATTTTAATAAATCACCGCATTTGTGTGCATGAATGACACATCTATCTGTGGAAAGACACATTTGCAATTTTACGTTATCGTTTTGCCTAGTTAGTCTGCAGTTCAATGCATATGTAAATTGATGAACTGCATTTGACATTTTGCATCGCATTTGCATTTAGAATAGCCACATGTGTTTATTTTGAAACACATTTGAATATTTTGCAATGCAACATTTATTTTTCAACGCATATGAGTTTAGTGTAACGCATGTGATATAATTAGCCGCATTTGTTTAATAATGATGCATTTGAATTTTATGCACCGCATATGTTAAAAAGTGACACATGTGAAAAATAATGACGCATGTGTAAAATAATGACGCATTTGAATTTTATTTAGTATAGTCAGTTTGCACTAGAATAGATGATTGAGGTTGACATGAGGCATGTATAATGCCATCGCAGGTTGTGCTAGACATGATATATACATGGGAGTCGAGACTGACGACATTTCGATTCAGAGATAGTCTATGGCTAGCAGAGTGACGAATTCTATGGCACCTAGGTTTACTGCATGTGATAGACATGCCCCAGATTCGGGTGAATCAAGGATTATTGACAGCTTTGTTTGAGCGGTGGCACTCGAAGACATTGTCTTTCCACCTACCGACTGGAGAGACCACGATTACCTTAGAGGATGTGTACAGGATCCTCAGACTTCCTATTAGAGGCACATAGGTGACATATGATACCCAGAGGGGTGCAGCCGAGATGTGCAGATACTACCCACATGCGGACATCAGGTAGTTAGGATTTGATGACTATGAGATTAGGTCGCGTGTGTTGGCCCAGAGGTATAGGCAACTAGACTATCTATTGTGTACATTGATAGGCGGCATAGTACTTCTTGACCGTCGAGGTCATGGTTTTCCCGTGGGGTGGGGAGAGATGCTAGTAGGCATGCTCGAGCGTCGAGTGGTATATGCTTGGGGTTCATGTGTGCTCGGGATGTTATTCTTTCATTTGCATGATATTACCTACCGAGAGGCACAGTCGATGAGTTGTGGTACCACACTCTTGATGGTATGGGTGTGGGAACACATCACCATTTTCTGGCCACCTGTGACAGTTGATCTTCCACATGGAGCTCCTTACGCCTTCTGTTATGCTGGGGTGAATACTCAGCACCACATAGGAGATACTGGTTATTTCAGACATGCTATAGACAATATGGAGTAGTTTACATGGAGACCATACTTGGGCTATGACGAGTGGTCAAACGAGGATGAGCATTTTCCATTTTTCTGACATACATAGTTCTTGGTTGGGCAAACAGTGTCACATGTCCACATTATAGAGCGTCAGTTGCCAGATCGTGTCTTGCGACAGTTTGGAGAGGTGTAGGATGTGCCTAGAGGACGGGTAGAGTTTGCGAGATCCTCGCAAGAGGTCCCTCTATGGGGTCCAGAGATTCCAGTGGCCATAGTAGAGGCAGACATTGATGCACTATAGGCAGTTCCATGGGGATGGAGGGATGGTCCAGCAGATTCAGGGATGACAGAGGAGTATGATCAGTGGTGGGTTGTACACAGACTGATTCCACTGACAGATCTAGAGCAGCCAGCACCAGTAGAGTGGTGAGGGACAGGTCCATGAGGTAGGCATGACAGAGGGAGAGGTCGGGGAGGCAGAGGAGGCCGTGGTGATGGAGGAGATGATGGCCAAGGTGGACGATGTGGAGGCAGGAGAGGGAGATGTGGTCAGAGGGGATGAGGGCCACCATTGTCGCCGATCCGTGAGGAGGGATGAGGAGAGGAGGATTTGGCCATGCCAAATATTGGGAGAGGAGGGGAGGTGGATACTGCGATAGGCAGAGAGGAGGTGCAGCCTATAGAGGTGGCTATTCCAGACATCCCAATAGAGGAGGAGGTAGGTATCGAGGAGGCAGGCAGAGAGGAGGCAGAGATTGATTCCTTGGGTTTGTTGGGTGCCTACCAAGAGGATGATGAAGGAGATGATGATCATGAGAGAGAGATTCAGGATCAGATCCTAGAGGAGCTAGATGAGGAGAAGGATGGGAGAGTGAGGGATGGATAGGATGAGACAGGGGCAGTGGATCTAGACATAGATACATTGCATGCTTAGGTTGCATCCTTGGAGGAGCAGATGAGAGTTCTGATGTCCAAGAGGGATGCATATCGGATGGAGAGAGACAGAGTAGTGATGGATAGGGATCAAGCCATAGCTCGGAGACAAGAGACTGAGCAAAGATTCTCAGAGCTCAGAGCCTTATGTACTGGGCCATCAGCTACCTTTGCCAGAGATCTAGTCAAAGTTGGGGAGAGAGAGATATTATCGGGATCTTATGAGGCAGAGGTTCTGCTAGAGAGACGAGCTCCCAGTTTCTCAGAGGCAAACAGTAGCAGGTCCCAGACCAGGACCCATAGTAGGACAGTTAGCATAGAGGGGGTGGAGTAGCCATGTAGAGCAGGTCCATATGATAGACCTCCCTCAGCTCACAAGTTATCAGGTTCCCATCATCATTCTTCCACACACTCCAGGCATGATAGTAGTGGCAGTTCAGGATAGGGATACTTCTTGAGATGCATTGAGACATTGTATTATGATCTGATAGCCTACGGGCTTCTATGTATTATTGATACATTATGACATTGTGATGTGACACAGTTGAGATATATATATATATATATATATATATATATATATATATATATATATATATATATATATATATATGATTTTGGCGGTAATTTTCATGATATGCATGTCTATGTATTGATTATGCAGTCTTTATTTATACATGTGATGTTTATATAATATGCCTATGTGATGGATGAGTATATGTATTTTATGATGTTTATGCAGCTAATGAGATAATGTTGATTCTATGTGATGTATGCAATTTATAAATTATGAGATGCAATATGATGATATATGTATAATGCCGGCTACATGTGATGCTATACAAATGTAGTGTGATGCATGTATTTACAGTTGCTTTTTACATGAAATGCTTATGATATGTATTGTTTGATGATGAATGTCTATTATGCCATGATGATATAGATATGAAATATTCCTATATGTATGTATTTTTCTAACATGTACGTTGATGCAAGGTGATGTATAATGTTTTGTGTCATAGGACTCCATCATAATGCAAGAAAGAAGAACTGTTAGTGTGGAAAGAAAGATTGAGAAAGAACGAAAGACAGGAGATAGATGTTAGTATTAGCAATCTTCGATATTTCACTGTATCACAAAAGGTATTTGCACTTTATCATCATTGGGCGGGACTAATACAAATGGAGAAAAACACCATGATATGACATAAATCAAGGTGTGCAAGGTCATCCACTTGCTAATAACAGACAGTCGTAGACAAGGATTGTCATTAACTCATACTAAGGGCACAAGTTGCCCCAGTATTTTTGTCAGGACAAACCACAAATAGAAAACAAAGTAAAAGATGGGTTATGAGACGCCATTGCTCCTCTAAATCCTTCATGGGACATCCTTGAGGAAACTAGTAACATGACTCGAAAATCAAAATTAAAAGACAGTTGACAGACATCAGTCAAAGAAAATAGAATTCTGATACATCATTTCTTCTCTAAATCCTTCATGGGACATCCTTGAGAAAGCTAGTAACCTAATTCCCATCATAAAGTCAACTGAAAAGATAAGATGAATAAGTCAAAAAGTCAAAAAGCCAATAAAATATTTTCCAAAACTTGATTTTGTTTGTTTGATTTGTTTTGATTGATAAAAGGATTGATTGACAGAGCCTGACTTCAGGAGATACACATACCGGATAAGACTTTGAGTCTGGTTTCGATGTTATGACTATCTGTATAAGGCATGACAAAGCCTGGTTTCAGAAAGACATGTATCGTATAAGACATTGAGTCAGATGTCGTTGATGTGATAACCTGTGTAAGGCTATGTTTGATTGTTTGACAATGTCGATTATGCAGGAAGGACTCATCCTATATAAGACATAAATTTTTTTGCTGATATCAGTATTTAGGAAGGACTCATCCTGAACAAGATACAAGTTGATTTTTATGATGATGTCTGCTTCCAGGAAGGACACATCCTGTGGCAGACATTTGTTGATCTGTTTTGATTGTTTCATTTGAAAAATTGTTTGATTTGACTTAGAAACATTGCTGACTTGTTCACCAGATTGATGCATGACTTGAGACGATGCATTGACAATTGACTGTGTGTGATGAAAAAACCCTAAAGGACTGACCTAGTGCGGCCTTAGGGGCTCATCGATTGATGGCCTTGCCTACGTTATACACGCAAAGACCTCATAGTTTGACTTGACTTAGATTGGCAAGACTGACTACAAACAGAAGACGTGTGTGAAAGTGAATATGACAAACCCTAATGGACTGACCTATTGTGGCCTCAGGAGCTCATCGATTGATGGCCTTGCCTACATTATACACGCAAAGACCTCGTAGTTCGACACAACCAACAACCTTGTCATATAGACATATGGATTAAATCATGAATTTATACAAACAAACCTAAACGGACTGACCTAATGCCTTGGGGGAACATCGGTAGATGGCCTTGCCTACGTCCAATAGCAGAGGCAACGTAGTTCAACAAACGACAAAGACTAACAAGTGCGACTGACTTTGACTCTATTTTTGGATTTTTGAAATGTTTTGATTTTTTTGTCTTTTTGAAGTTTTATGATGTTTTTTGTGTTTTCTCAGGTCATTTTGCGATGTTTTTGGATTTTTCTATGGTTTTATGTCTGCAACACAACCAATGTAAGAACTAATATGATGCACGTCAAGTGTTTGCCCCTAGTCGAGTATAAGACCAATTGACTATGAATAGGGTAAAATGGGGGATATGAATTGCACTCAATGTCAATCGTTCCAAGTTATGGGAAAGACTACCACTTATTACGAATGGTATATACAAGCGATGGATAGGAAAGATAAGGGATATGTGTAGGGATAGGTAGTACGTACAAGGATAAAGGATATGTATAGGGGAGTGGACTATGTACAAGGCCATGGACTATGTACAAGGCCATGGACTATATATAATGATAAGGACTATGTTCAATGATAAGGACTATGTACAAGGATAAGGACTAGATTAGAATAATAGTAGACAAAGGAGCAGAGTTAACTACACATGGCGCCTGTTTGCTAGGTTTTCACCATGGTACCTGTCCAAAGTGCCACCGAAGTGGTTTTCACTATTGGACGAATGATTTGTCTTTACTATTTTCTAGATTATCTAAATTTTTTTGGTGTTACCAAGACGCCTGTTTGCCAGGTTTTCACCTTGATAACGATTTTTGTGATTTTTTATTTTTTTTGTATTTTTGCTAATTAAGACAAAGGCTCCTAGAAGCTATGCGTAGAACTTCTTCAGATGCAGACTATTGATTGGTGAGGACAATGGTTCCCCTTCAGGAGTAGAGAGTTGGTACGCTTCTGATCCAAAAGCTTCCGTAACAACATAAGGTCCTAACCAATTTGGTTCAAACTTTCCTGGTTTTTCTCTTTCTGCTTGATTCTTTGGGTTCTCCATTAAAACCAGGTCACCAATGTCAAAGTTTCTATTCAATACCTTCCTGTTATGGCTATGACAAAGGTGATTCTGATATGCTTGAAGATGGTCTAATGCCTTCTGTCTTCGCTCATCTAGGAATTCTAACTCATGGAGTCTTGATACTCGGTACTCTTCATCATCAATGTGGCCTTTCAGGGATACCCTTAGGGAAGGAATCTCGACCTCAATAGGCAGAATAGCTTCAGAACCAAATACAAGTGAATATGGAGTAGCACCAGTGGGAGTATGAATACTTGTGCGATAAGCCCATAAGGCAGGGTTAAGTTGTAAATGCCAGTCACGACCAACATCATTGACAGTCTTCTTGAGGATTCTAATAATGGTCTTGTTAGATGCCTCTGCTTGGCCATTACCTTGTAGGTAGTATGGAGTGGAAAAGTGATGTTGGATATGAAATTCATCACACAGGTGGCAGACTTCTTGGTTCTTAAATGGGTAGCCATTATCAGTGACTATGGAGTGAGGAACACCATACCGACAGATGATATAGTTCAGGATAAACCTAGAAATCTGTGTGTTGGTAATGTATGTCATAGGAATGGCTTCAATCCACTTCGTAAAATAATTAGTGGCAGTGATAATGAATTTGTGTCCATTAGATGATGTGGGGTGGATCGTACCTATGAGGTCGAGTCCATATTGGGCAAAGGGCCATGGTGATGTTATAGGACAGAACTCCTATGCTGGCCCATGTATCAAGTCTCCATGAATTTGGCATTGACGACATTTCATTGCAAAGACATATGAGTCTTTTTCCATAGTAGGCCAGTAATAACCTAGTCTCATAATCTTTTTGGCTAAGGTAGGACCTCTAGAATGGGAACCACATATACCCTCATGCACCCCACACAAGGTTGCTTGTGCTTCAGTAGAATCAAGACATCTCAGTAGGGTATTATCTAAGGCACGTCTATATAGAGTGTCTCCGACAATGGTGTATTTGGATAACTTGCGGTGGAATGTCCTACATGGGTAATTTGATAGGCCAATGGGTATGACTTCGGCATGAAGGTAATCATAGATTTCTTTGTACCATGGGGAATCAGGACCAACAATGCCACACACCATTGCAGAATCTGGGATATCGTAGGCTGGGACCAAAAGTTATTCTACCAAGAACTCAAACTTAGGCACATTTTTAGGAATGTCAAGAAGTGATGCAATTGTAGCCATAGCATCTGCTGCCCTGTTTAAAACATGAGGTATTTGATGAAATTCGACTTTGTTAAAGTACTCCTTAAAACTATCAGCCATGCACTTATATGGAGCAAGCTTCTCATCCTTAGTCTCATAATCATCATTTACCTGTCTGATTACTAGTTGAGAATCCCCATATACTTGTAAAATCTTAATTTTCCACTTGACTGCCATACGTAACCCTATCATTAGAGCTTCATACTCTACTATGTTGTTAGTGCATGGGAATGCAATCCTAAATGACTTAGGGATGGAATCACCCTGTGGTGTAATAAATAGTATACCAGCCCCTGAACCACGATTTGTATGTGAGCCATCAAAGTATAGTTTTCATGTTATGTTTTGTGTCAATTGTAAATATGAACTCATCAAGAAATTTTGCAACTAATGGGTGATCTGCTTGTATGGGTGTGTCAGCTAACTAATCAGCAATTACTTGTCCTTTAATAGCCTTTCTTTCTACATATTGGATATCATACTCACTAAGTATCATAACCCATTTAGCCAGTCACCCTGTTAATGCTGCCTTGCTGAGAAGATATTTCAGAGGGTCTATTTTAGCAATCAAGATTGTTTGATGGTTTAGCATATAGTGCCTCAATTTTTGAGTAGCAAATACTACTGCAAGATAGGCATGTTCAATGGTACTATAGTTGAGCTCATAACCTACCAAAGTCTTACTGATATAATAGACTGCCCTTTCATGACCTTCATCATCATTCTGTGCAAGCAATGCTCTGAGTGATGAATGGGTTGCCGTAATATAAAGAATCAATGGTCTTCCTTCAACAGGTGGCATTAAGATAGGGGGTGTGAGTAAATATTCTTTAATCAGTTGAAAAGCCTCTTCACACCTAGCTGTCCATGCAAAGGGTACTCCTTTCTTAAGTAGATGTTGAAAAGGATGTGTCTTATCTACTAACTGCACTATAAATCTTCTGATAGATTGCAACCTTCCCTATAATGTCCTTAGTTGACTAAGATTAGTGGGTGGAGGCATGTCTATGATTGCTTTTACCTTAGCTAGATCTACTTCAATGCCTCGTCTAGAAATGATATAACCTAATAACTTTCCCGACTTGAATCCAAACACACATTTCTTTGGATTGAGTCTCACTTTATATTTATCCACCCTCTGAAAGACCTTGTCTAAAACTTGTAAATTTTCTACCCTTGTCTTGGATTTTACAATAAGGTCATCGACATAATCCTCCATAAGAGTGTGTACTAGATCATGAAAGATAGTAGTCATGGCACGTCGATAGGTTGCTCCAGCATTCTTGAGTTTGAAGGGCATAACATTCCAGGAATACGTTCCCCAAGGACAAGTGAAAGCCGTCTTAGGTTGGTCTTTAATTGCAATTTTGATCTGGTTATATCCTGAAAATCCATCCATAAGGGACAAGTCATATCCTGCTGTCATGTCAACTATCATGTCTATGTTAGGCAAAGGAAAATCATCCTTAGGACAAGCTTTGTTGATATCTCTAAAATCAGTGCAGATGCAGATGCCCCTAGTTGGTTTAGTGACTGGTACAAGATTGGAAATCCAATCTGCATAGTCAATAGATCTGATGAAACCAACATCTAAGAGTTTCTTGAGTTTTGCCTTGACTAACAAAGCAATCTGTGGGTGCATTTTTCTTAATTTTTGTTTCACTGGTTTGGCACCTAGTCATAAGGGAAAATGATGCAGAACAAGTTCAGGATCCAACCCTGGCATGATGGCATATGACCAAGCAAAATTTATTTGTCTCTGTGCAAAGAAGTTATGGAACTCCGGCTACTCTTCTGTTGTCAATGGCGCTGCAAAATAAACCAGTCAAGGATTCTCCTTGGTACCTATGTTGACTTCTACTGATTCTTCAATGAGCATGGGTGACCTTTCTTGTGCAATGGCGAGAGTGTTCATACCTCCATCCTTAGGTGCCTCAGAGGGGTTTTCACCTTCGGATGCATCCTTTCTTTTTAATTTTTCATTGTCTAAAGGTGCCTTTAGGTTTTCACCTAGAGACTCATCCTTTTTATTTTTTTTATTCTTTTTCTCATTTTTGCGACTGGAGGGTTGAATAGATTCCCCAAAATATGCTTTGTTGTCCAAGTCAATAGTAAAACCAGCCTTATGATCACCATTTGGTATGCCTTCTCATAATCCCAGGAACTCAACAATTGCTTTGTCATTCTCAAAAATGTCTAAGATGGGTGTGTCTTGTTGGTCCCAATCAATGAGTTGGGGATAGACTAAGGGCATGTCATCATCAGAGTTATCAAAGTTTAATGGGGTCAAGGTAAAGATTGAATTATTCATGTGGTTACAAAAGTCTTGTACTAGGCCCTTTTTGCTCTTAGGTTTAGGTCTAGGTGGATGGATAGGTGGGCCTAATGCCAAGGTTTGACTATCGGAAACAGGTGGGTTAGGTTGCCACGAGGTAGGATCAAGTGATTCCCAATAGTAGTGTTTAAACCACTCCTCCTTTGTCATTTTCTTTGGTGGATAGGAATTTAAGGGATTTGGTGAGGAACTTAACATCAAGTCAAGTTCTCCAAATAACTTGTCAAGGTCCATGGAAGAAGTAGAGGATAGGGAATCCCACTCATAATCGTTAGAGTCGGGGGAGTCACAATGATATTGGTCCACTAGTTCGTGAGATGTCTTAATATCTTCTAAAGCACTTACTTCCTCAAGTAAGGGTAATGGGGTACTAGGAATGCCAATCTAAATCGGTTGAAACCCTAGCCCTACTCCTTTTGGCCACTGAGAAACAAATATTGGTTCAATCCTCCCATCTTGGTTTAAGCCTAAACCACTTTGTCCATCATATCCTTTGCTTTGCATGATTTTGAAACCCTTTCCATATAGATTTGTAGGAATATGAGCAAGTAAGAGGGGTTCCTCATCATCTTCTCTATACAGCCAGGAAATGAAATCTTCTGTATCTACAGCCTCTTTGCTTAATTCACCCCATTTAGTAAAAGTTGTTGTGGGAGGAATGTGTATAGTGACCATAGATTGTCTCCTATCCAATGTAGGTAAATTGTATGACTTAGAAGGAATCAAATGGATAACACAATAAGAAGTTTTCATGTAATACTCTCCACAACCCTTGTCTTGGATCTCAACCCTAGGAGTGGTAGGAACTGAGGGTGAAATAGATGTTCGAGTGAGTGTGGCTGGATCAACATAGGAGGATGAATTGGATGATGAGGCCTCTTGGTTTATTGGCACTTGGCGTTGGGGGATCTCCTTTAGATTGGTGCAATACTGGAAAGGATCTGGATCACCATCTATAGTTATTTTTGTGCCATTGTAAGGAAATTTAAGACACTGATGATACATGAAAGGGACCGCCTTCATGGCATGAATCCATGGTCTACCTAGCAGAAGGTTATAAGGAAGGGTGAGATCCAAGACCTGGAACTTTGTCTCCATCACTGCAGGACCAATTTTGATAGGAAGTGATACGACTCCCTTTGATTTTCTTTCCTCATCATCATAAGCTTTAATGACAATACTCTTGGTCATGTCTATGCATGCTTCTGAGATACCTAAAGCCTTAATTAGTTTTAAAGTGCACAGATTTAACCCTACTCCTCTGTCTACCAAAACTCATCTAACTTTGGTGTCATCAACAAGGACTTCTAGATGTAAAGGGTCGTTGTGGTTCATCTTTTCAGTTGCATAGTCTTGCTTAGAAAATATGGCATGGTGATTATTGGTCAAGTAGCCCACCATTTCCTAGAAATGATTGACATCAAGATCATTAGGGACTGTGGTGTTCTATAAAGCCTTATCGAGGATAGATTGATGCTCAGGGGAAATACACAATAATTCCAAGATTGAGATTTGGGCTGGGGTCTTCCTCAACTGGTCAAGAATGTTATATTGTAACTTGGAAGGTTGGGGTGTTTGCTGCGATGGAGGGCCTTGGATAGTGAACTTAGTATGACGAGTATTGACCGCACACTCAGGATTAGTATTGATAATAATGGTATTGATATTCTCATCGACGGTGCGAAGGTAGTGAATGATTTTTCCACTATTATAATCGTGCTTGACACTGGCATAGTTGGCTGAAATATTGGTCTTAGTACTCGAACTGGGGATAGTTCCTTTCCCACGGTCATGTAGTGGGTCAAAAAATACTTGATGATCAGTGTTTGATGACTTCTGTTTTTGTCCACTAACTTCAATAATTCTCCTTTCGATAAGATCATGTATGATATTCTTCAGTTGTCGACAGTTTTGTAGGTTATGTCCCTTAGTTCTATGATAATCACAAAAGGCATTGTCATCCCACCAAGCTGGTTTAAATTGTCTTGGATCATATTGTCTTGGTTCCTGCAGCTATATGAGATTATGTTGTAGCAGTTGTTTGAACACCAACTCAATGGGTTCCCCTAAGGGAGTGAACTCACGTTTTTGAAATCTTCTTGGTTGTGGACGTTGATTATTTTGGACCACGTTAGGAGGTTGATTGACAACATTAAGCATGTTGGCAAAAGTATGAGGTCCTTATAATGTGAGGAGGGGTCCTGCTTGTAGCGTTTTAGCATCAACCACCCCATCATTGGTGACATTTTTGTTGCGAGACCAGAATTTGTTTCTGTCAGTGGGGGTGTTTTGTACGATTGGGTTTCTATTGGATGTTGATGTCTTGAGCTCGCCCTTTTCGATGAGATCCTTCTCTATTATAACCCCTTTTTCCACTAGTTCCAAAAAAGATGTACAACAATGTACCCTTAAGTTACTCCTGAGTTTTGTATGAAGGTTTTCTTGAAACATTGTAACTTTTTGTTTTTCGGGTATCTCAACAGGACACCTACTAGCTATAGTTCTCCATCTCTGGAAGAAAGCAATGAATGTTTCCCCTTCGTCTTGCGTTGTGTGACACAAGGTTGCTATATTTATCTCGTGGTCTATGTTGAAAGAGAATTGCTCCACAAATTTCTCAACTAGTTCACCCCAAGATCTAATGCCAAAATCTAGACCTGAAAACCACTCTAGTGCAATTCCTATAAGACTTCTTGGAAATAGTCTCATAAGATACGTGGGGTCATAAGCGACATCTATGCATATGGTAGAAAATTCCCTTATATGTTCTATTGGATTTAATTTGCCATTGTACTTAGGGAGATTCGGTATGACATATCTGTGAGGGAAATGGGTCATGTACAATGATCTATCAAAGGGGAATGGGCATATGTCCTTTGTTGAAAATGATTTCTTAGTTGACACTGACATGTTATCCATTTGCATTTGTAATGCATGCATTTATGTTTGTAAGATGTCAACTTGGGTCAAAGATGTGCTAGGGGGATTATGCAGATCCATGTATGTGTTCTGAAATCCAAAGTCTCATGATGGGTTTTGATTGAACATTGGCATCTGAGGTGGATTTGGATTCAGAATGTTGGTAAATGTGTTTTGGTTTGGAATCTGCATAAATTGGTGTTGACCTGGGATCTGTGTAAACGGATTCTGAGTACCACTTTGGGAAAAGGGGTTCTGATTGAGAATCTATGTAAATGATTGGTGTCTTGGAATCTATGCAAATGGATCATGACCACCGATTTAAGAAAATGGATTCAGATTCAGAATCTATGTGAATGGATTCTGAGAACCAGTTTGGGAGAATAGATTCTAACTCATAAACTACGTGAATGGATTATGATTGCCATATTGGAAGGAGGGAATGCCCCCTGTTTATGTAATCCATGGTATAGTACTAGTGATTGGAGCACTAGGTATGGCCGTTGACTATGGTATGGTGCTCGTGATACTAGCATTAGGTATGACCGTTGACTATGAACTTGTGACACCGACATAAGGTGTAGAGGCTGACATTTTAGGCCTTTTACTCTCGACAAGAGGACCAAAGGGAGTGGATGATGAAGTCCCTATAGTGAAATTAAATCCTGATGTTATCCTAGATGTACCAAATGGGGACGTATGGACTATCGTACTCTATGTAGGTGTGCTAGATGGCATAGTTGTGTTGACCTGAGATATAGTAGTACTAGCAGTCGTGGTATTTGTCCCTTGTGTAGGTTGAGTTTGTAAGGTGCTGATATCAAATCCTAGAGGTAAGGTAGCGCCTTCAGCTAACAAGTTGGCTAAGTATCGTTGTCGATCATTTGCTAAGTACTCATCTATGAAAGAGGCAAACTCAGGGTCCTGTGCAGCAGCCTCTATGTCCTTTACTGCAATATGTCCTTGAGTGTTTCTAGTGGTGAATTTGTCTAATAGAGTCTTATGAGGTCTTGAAGAAAATGGATTGATGAATTCATTTGGGTTCGACATGTTTTCTCTCTCTCTTCTCTTAGACCTAGTTTCAACCATGTAAGACAAGCTCAATATGCGGGAAATGCAAAACTATATCTATGAACAGTATGAGCCTAGTCTATGTTTTTGGGATTTTCGTATGCAAAATAAGGAATGTTCTAGGATGACACTAGCCTAAAATCTAAAGATGCAAGGCCTAAGCAAGGTTCTAAAATAATCAATTCTATAAACCTTAGACAAAGGGACCAACTACCTAAAGTCTAACCAAGGCATCAATTTAGTTTAAGTCAAGGAACCAATGTAGGACAAGGATCAAAGACAAGTTGAGTTTCCTAACTAGACTGATGAGCTAGGAGGACTCTGTGTAGGAAAAAGGATATACTAATAAAACTAGGTTCAATGATAGATTTCATTGACACTATGACTTTTCTAGAGTGTAGATGGTAGACTAGTCCTAAAGTTTGTAAAAGTGACCTTTCTAGAAGTTTAATGCAAGGTAATATGTATTCTAAGATGAAACTAAACTCTGAATTAAGACAACTATGGTAATGACCAAATGAACCTAAAGGATGCAAAATTGAGCAAATCATTTTAGGTTACTATTCAAGGATTGTTTGTGTAAAGACAACTGAAATTGGTATAATCCTGTTGACTGGATAGTGACTATGAATTCTGGTTTTCTGATAATTAGACAGATGCGTTGCAGTATTTCACAGATGTGGTTCAAGTTAACAGTTGCGGTTTTCTAGTGATCAATTGCATTTCTCTGGTAAAGTTCAATATGTGACTCTGACATATGCAGTTAACATTCTAATAGATGTGAATCGTAATTATAGTTGCGACTCAAAATATAACGCATGTGGTTCTTTGCAAGGAAATTTTGAGGTAAACTGGCAGATGGGACTCTACACTAGACATATGCGATTGATACTGACAAATGTGACTCAAAGCTAAACAGATGTGACTCGTAATCACAGATGCGACTTGAAGTTAAATAGATGTGACTCCTAATAATAGATGCGATTCAAAGTTAAACAAATGTGACTCTAAAAATCAATTGCGAGTTTCTAGTGAACAGTTGCGACTCTCTGTGTATTTTCAGTGATGAGATTTAAACTTACTCCATTTTCTGTGATCAAATTCTAGCAATCAAAGACAATCATAAGACAAAGTGTTTTCAGTTTTGATTTTGGACTCAAAGAACATTTAAGTTGATAACAGACAAGCACATCCTAATAGGCCAAAGGCCGAGGGTTTGTATACTTGGTATAGCCCACCGAAAATACCCCGGATTGGTGATAAACACCTTTCCTTCTCGAGATCGGATAGCTTAGAAATTTGGTGGCATTGGCTCCCCTCCACGGCTCATTAATGTCTTTCGAGCACACCAATTTTGAATTCTTTGGGTAATGACCTCCCAAGAACTGCTATCTCTACTCAAGGGGATCAGTAGTGAGTCTCTTCAGGCATGATACTGTACCCTACACTATACCAAGCAATGGCCACAAATAGGTTGGTCTCTAAAACAAAAGGTATTTAGTATGAGCATTCCATTCGTGGGGCATGATCCATACGGCAAGAGTCCCCTTTCGAATCCATCTTGTCAGAACCATACTCATGATTCTTGGGTTTTCCCCAAGAACCCACTTTTATATACCGGCTGGAAGTCACTTGGGTTCAGGGTGCTACTAGTCTGAGTCATCCTGAGGTGAGTACTTTTTCCCACCAGAATAGGCCCAAGTTCTAGAGTTGGTAACTGTTTCTCTTACACCCAGGATCGCACGGATGTGCAAGGGGAGAGGATACTTCAATGTACCAAGTCATGAGGGTAACCAAACTTGTGCTTTCGCACCAAACATAGTAGACACTTGTTAATTTTAAACCAAACAAAAGATTTTCTATGCTACCAAACAATCTATTTCAAAAATTAACTAGGGTCTTCGACAAGCGTCCTGCAGAAAAAATCGTTCAATAGAGGGAAGACTCTCAATAGAGGGAAATTCCTAGTTCAAATCAAAGAATTGTAACTACCTTGTAAATGGTCATAATATTTTGTTGAGTGAATATAGGAGTTATTGTTGTGCTAGATCTGCATTAAGGAAAACTGGCTTGACCAAATACCACACATGCATAACCTCCTTTCCACTTTCTATGCTTTCCATAAGTGGTGTCCTCCTAATCTATTGGAGTTGACCACCTTGCTAGGTAGTTAGTTAGTAGTTTTTTCCTTCTATAAATAAGACTCGGATGATCCTTCTCAGAAGGTTGATTGATCTGATGTTGTACTCACATTCTTAGTTTTTCAGTAATACAGTTACATTGCTCTATTGTAATCATGTTTTCCAATGAATAAAATGAAGTTATAAGTTTGTTGCATCTGAGTTTGTCATAAGGGATACTCATCCAAGGGGGCCCACTTGGTGAGCATTCCATCCTTTAGCTTAGTTATTACTTTTATGTTCAACAATAGTTATGAGTCTGTCAACTATCTATTCCTGCAGCCAAAGTAGACATAGTAATTTCATGTATGTTTGCCCATATTTTCACTTTTGTCATGCACTTCAATTTAGTATAGTTGTTGGTTGATGTTCAGTACTTATTTTATTTCTTTCTAAAGCAATTTACTTTCAACATTATGTCTTTCTTAAGCTTTAGGATGAATATGGCTACTATGGATTCCTAGTTCATCTATCATGGTTACCCATTTCAAGTCTACATCCTTGGGTTGAAAATTAAATGAACCTTCATAATGATTGAGATGGCTATTTAGATTAGATGTCCAATCTCTGAATCACAACTTTAAGGGCTTAGTTGTTAAGTGATTGTAGGAGGCCAACATTTTTGGCACCGTTGTCAGGGATGGTATCAAACTAAGAAGTTCTTTGGAGTCATTGATAGTTTCTTTCTTGCTATAGTATTTATGAAAGTTTGTTCGTAGTATACCCCTCATCTAGGAAGTAATGACCCCCTTATTCTTTGTGTGAGTTGGCCGATGTTGAGTTAATACCACATGCATAAAGGAAGGAGAAGAGATGCTTATGGGAGATTCTTTCCTAATGATCTTGATCCATTTCAGCTAGAAGAGCTTCCAAATCTACTAGGACACGAAGAAGAAGAAGAGCCACACCCTTTTACTGATGCATTTCCCAATTTGACTAGTTTTGAAAACTTCCTCTAAAGTTCAAAATCTGATTGAGAACCTATTTTCTTTGGAACTCCATCAAGAAGGTATGGGTGATGCAAATAGAAATAGACATAACCAGCCAGTTTTTTCATTCCCCATTGCTCATTAGAATGATGTTGAAAACCTCAAAAATATCCCTGCTTCAGTACTTCCTAAGTTCTATGGAATTGTCAAAAAAGACCTTGATACTTTCTTGTTTGAGTTTGATATCCTCTGTAGAAGCTATGACTATACCACTGATGCTCATAGGCTTAAGTTGTTTCCTACCACCTTGAAAGAGGTTGCATTAAGATGGTTTATGAGATGAGGAAAAAATATTGTGGAGACTTGGGATGACATGAAGACAAAGTTCCTTGAGAAGTACAAGGAATATTGCAGGGGTAGTGACATGAGAGGAGATGACATCTTTAGGATGTAGCAGAAGGAAGATGAGATTTTGGAGGATTACATTTCAAGGTTTATATTTTTCCTATAGTAATCTCCACATCATACACTCAATGAAGAGTCCCAAAATCTTCTCTTCTTGAGAGAGATTAATGAGATCCTCATTGAGGCTTTAGACCTGATGAGAGGAGGAGATATCACCCAAGCTCCTTGGGAAGATATTAAGAAGCTATTTCAGAACTATTCTAGGGTAGCTTCAAAGAAAGGGAGAGCTTACCAATCCTCTATGGGTAAGTCATCTACCAGTAGAGTTTCAAGGATGGAGATTACTCACTTGTTAGAAGACTTCAAGCAAGACATCATAAACAATCTGGCTACTCTGCTGAATACACTTCAAGCTAAGAAGAAACATGAGGAAGCAAAGGCAATGTTGGTAGAATATTTCCCTCATTGTAGACAAAAGAAGAAGGACTACAGATGTAAGATGGTAGATAACATTGATAGCAAGCATATCCCACCTAAGGTCAAGCCAATCTAGGGTGGAGATGATCAAGTCTACTAAATTGCACAAAGGAATCCATGGGCTCCAAGACAAGGTATTCCACTAGATTCATTATCTTTTGTTGGGCCATATTTTAATTCTTATTCATCTGGTAACCAATGGAAACCCCCATATCCATCCAATTATGGAGGATATCCACCACAACCTTGGAATAACCCTCCATATACCTGGCCCAATCACCAAAACTCTCCACCCTAGTGGCAGCAACCTCGGGGGAATTAGTATCAGTTTCAGGGAAATTGGCAGCCACCTCTAGGAAACTAGCAACAAACATCCCAATGGAGGGGAGGACAACAATGGCCAAACCAAACAACCAGTTACATGCAACCATCTTCTCAGCCTCAACAACCTGCTATAATGTCTCCTCCTACTAGCTCAAGTTCAAAAACACCTAGACCTACTCAGCTACTAGCTCAGCCCACACTTAACCCAAATAATAAACCACACCAACAACCAGTCTATTATGCTGATTCAAATCAATTTCTTGCATATGTTGTGAGTGTAAGTGATATCTACTTGCATTCAGGAACTACTTTTCTAGCTCCTTCCACACATATCATCATTGAGCTTCTTTTGGAAGAAGAGGAGCTTCTGAATGTCCCCATTCAGCCAAGTGTACCTAAAAATCCTAAACCAGTCCAAGTTCAACAAACTAAACAAGAACCACTATTTCCTCAGAGGTTGGAAATTGTTAAAAAAAAGGAAGAGAAAGAGGAAACAACCTTTGACATTCTAGATCAGTTGAAGCATATATGTGTCAAGATACCTCTATTTCAGGCCATAAAAGATGTTCCCATATATGGAAAAGAAATTAAGGAAGCATGCCTTAAGATGCCAGGAAGGAAAAAGAAAAACCCCACTATGGTTCATGTGGTGGGACATCTAGCTGACATGATGCCTGGGAAAGTGACTGTTCCCAAATACAATGACCCAAGTAGTCCTGTGGTAGGAGTTGTTATAAATAGGATCTAAATAAAGAATGATTTGATTGATTTGGGAGCAAAAATAAATGTGATGACTAAGAATATCCTGCAACAACTAAATGTTGCAAGCATGAGACCTACTCCTACTATCCTGCAGTTTGCTGACAATTCCACTATTAAACTTGATGGTATAGTAGAGGATCTTGTGGTAACTCTAGACTCTTGGGAGTGCCCAGTATATTTCATGATTCTTTCTCCTAAAGCTACACTAGGTGGGTATGCCATTATTCTTGGAAAGCCATGGTTATCAATAGCATATGCCTATATTGGATGTTAGTTAGGAGACATGACCATTTCTGATGGGAAGAGCACCAAGAAGCTTGTTCTCTACCCTCCTGCTAAACCATCCCATGATATGGATAACCCCATATGGCCACATGTTGGTGAAGAGGTCGAGGAAGTTAATTCTGTGGCACAACTTATGATGTTAGGAAGAAGTTCTTTCATGCAACTTCAAGAAGAAGATGAAGTATTTTCTAACATAATTCAGAACCATTGTGAGGTGTACGAAGCATCATCCTCTCATGCATCTAGTTTTGTTGGTCTAGTGAAGACCCTTATTCCCGCTCTTACTACAACTAAACCTCCTACAACAACTGATATGTTTCATACATTTATGCCACATGAACTCAAGGTACCAAGCATTAGTGAAACAACTATGATAGAGTTAACCATGCAAGTGCAAGTGTTAGAAGGAAAATACTTGAATATTAACAACAAATTGAGTCAAGAGTAGCAACCGGCTTTGAAAAACCTATTGAGGACCCACCAGCATGCATTTGCATGGGACCACCATGATATGGAGGGGTTGGACCCCAAGCTCTGCACTCATAGGATATACATCAAAGATGATTGCACACCAGTGAGGCAACCACAAAGAATAATTAACCCTGCATTGAGGGAAATTGTAAAAGGGGAACTACATAAATTGCTAGATGTGAGATTTATCTACCCCATTTCAGACAGCCAGTGGGTGTCCCCATTGGTGATTGTTCCCAAGAAGGGAGGAAAATCAAGAGTTTGTGTCGACTACAGGGAGCTCAACTCTTCCACTAAAAATGATCATTTTCCCCTTCCTTTCATAGATCATGTACTGGATTCCCTTGCAGGAAAACAATATTTCTCTTTTCTAGATGGATTCAATGGCTATAACCAGATACAAATTGCATCTAAGGATCAAGAGAAGACCACCTTTACCTGTCCATGGGGGACTTATGCCTATGCATTACTTCCATTTGGATTATGTAATGCACCTGCAACTTTTAGAGGGTAGTCATTAGCATATTTTCAAATATCTCACATGATTGCATGGAGAGTTATATGGATGATTTTACTACCTATGGTGCACAATTTTAATGAAGCACTGGAAAATCTCAGGAGAGTCAGATTATAGAGATGTGAAGACCATAATCTATCTTTAAATAGTGAGAAATGCTTCATGATGATGCATGAAGGTGTAGTCCTTGGCCACTACATCTCTCACAAAGGAATTCAAGTAAATCATGCCAAGATTGAGGTGATCACCAATCTACCTATACCTACAAAGAAAAAAGATGTCAGAAGTTTCTTGGGACGTGTAGGCTACTATAGGAATTTCATGAAGGATTTCAGAAAAATGGCAGCACCATTGTACAATCTCCTAACTAAAGATGTTGAGTTTCAATAGACAGAGGACTATGACAGGGCATTCTCTAATTTGAAAGCAGCTTTAACCCATGCTCTTGTACTCAAAGGTCCCAATTCAGAGCTTACCTTTCATATTCATACAGATGCATCAAACTAGATGCTATTGGAGCAATCTTGGGACAGAAAGAAGGAGCAATTGAGAATGCTATTTATTGTCAGCAAGAACTTGCAAGGAGCTGAATTCAATTATACAGTAACAGAAAAAGAAATGTTGGCAGTGATTTATTCCCTTAACAAATTTAGGCACTACATAATAGGCTATTAGATCTTTGTGCACATAGACCATGTAGTAATTAGGTACCTCATGAATAAGCCATTGATTTCAGGTAGGCTAGCAAGATGGTCGTTGTTGATGTAGGAGTTTGACATAACCATTGTTGATAAACCGAGGAAGGAAAATGTTGTAGTGGACTTTCTCTCAAGGATGACTACATCAAAGGAAAATCAAGCCATTGATGACTCTTTCCCTGATGAAATTTTTTTTCCATCAATGTGCATACACCCTGGTATGCTGACATAGCTAATTATCTGGCCACAGGGAGAGTTCCTCCTAATTTGTCTCCAAAAGAGCAAAGGGTGCTCATTGAGAAAACCTTTCTTTTCTCATGGATTGTAGGATGTTTTCTTTACACTGTACCAAACCATTTCATGAGGAGATGTGTGAGGGAAGATGAGACATATGATATATTGCATGCATGTCACAATGAACCCTGTGGAGGGAATTTTGCAGCTAATAGGACAACAATCAAGATTCTAAACATAATATATTGCTGGCCCACACTCCACAAGGATGCAGAGAAATATACAAGGAAGTGTGAGAGATGCTAGAGGATGGTTCATCCAACCAAATCTGATGAGATGCCACTTTACCCCCAAGTAGTAATCACTCGATTTGATAAATAGCCTGGATTGGATTTTGTAGGAGCCATTGATCCTCCATCACATGGTAATCCTATATCTTGGTTTGCACTGATTATGTAACCAAGTGGGTTGAAGTTAAAGCAATGAAGCATGCAAGAGATAATAAGGTTGAAAAAAAAAATTATGTAGAAATTTTCACTCGTTATGGAGTTCCAAGGGAGATAGTGACTGATCAAGGGGCTCAATTCACATCAACCCTTGTTACAATGCTAGTTAATGAATATAATGTGAGGCATAGTAAGTCTACAACTTATCACCCTTAGTCCAATGGCCAAGTTGAGGTGACCAATAGGGAAATTGAAGCCATTCTGACCAAAACAGTGGCCATCCATAGGAAGAATTGGGCAAGAAGGCTACCAAAAGTTGTTTGGGCCTATAGGACCACCTCGAAAACAACCATAGGCTTCACTCCTTTTGAATTATTGTATGGGAAGACAGCTATGAGGCCCATTTAATTTGATAATAAGACTCTTAGGATTGCACTAGACTTAGGGATGGATATCTCTAAGGCACAAAAGGGAAGAATTATGCAGTTGAATAATTTGGATGAAATGAGGAAGACAACCTTGCATCACACTAAGGTAGTGTAGAATTAAAGGCTCAAATGGCATGATATGTACATAAAGGACAAGAAGTTTTAGCTTGGTGATTGGGAACTCCTTTATGACTCAAGGTATCAAGATAATGTAGGAAAATTATAGGCTAGATGGTTGGGACCGTACGAAGTTGCATAAGTCCTTCCCAACGGAGCTATACAACTCACCACCATTGACCCTATCAGATTCAAACTTCTGGTCAACAGTCACTGCTTAAGCTTATATCACAAGTCAGCATCAAAGGAAGAGTTCATGCAATTTTTTAACCAACACCCAGCCTATAAACTTCCTACAGCCGAAGGAAGCGGACCTTGTGTCCCTCCTTCTGACTAATCTAATTACACATGCAATCACTTCATAATAAAGACCTCCACTTTTGTGGGAGTCCACTTCTTCATTAATCCACCCATCCACCCATCCATCTCCACCTTTCTCTCTCTTCCAACACTCTACCATAACTTCACTTCATTCCATTTGCACTTTCATTAATTGGTCAACTGACTTCTTAAAAGGTGACCGATACTTTCTCAATATTCTTTGCAATAGATCTTCCAAGAATTCAGGTACGTGCACATCAATTTGTTACATCTTAATTATCTTTTAGTTTATTTATTTAATTACTATACATTAATGTAGACGTTCTCCATAGCATGTCATTATCCCCTGCCCTATCAAATTGTCATTACCACCTTGCATGTGAGGACACATTCTCAAATTTAGGTTGGGGGGAAGTGTGAATAACATGTCCATGTGTCAATCCATGTTGCTCCATGTCATCAAAATTTAAATTGAGCTAATTTGAATGATAGAGTGAGGTGACAGCTTGCATGTGTGAGATGACACCAAAACACCACCATTTTTCTTGATTGTATCCTTCATTTATTGTTCCTTACTTCCTTTATTGCCTCAATCATAACCCTTAGTTGCCAAAAAGGTAAAATTCATATGACATTGGCATTGGGAATTTAGTAGCATTGCAGGAAGGATAAATTTGGCTTTCGAACAAAGATTGCAGGAAGGGAAACCTTGCAGAGTGCTTGCTTAATTGCAGACATCTGAAATAATGGGAGGTTAGTTAATTAGAAATGAACCCATGGTTCATGATGTAGTACTATAGGATACACCTTCTCAGGCTAAGTTTAGAAATTGTGGATGGTTAGATTATTTCCTAAAGCTTAATGGTTATAATGAAGACATTGCCCTAAAATTTGTGCATTCATTTTTTGAAGGAAAGGCCATGGTAAAAGGGTTGGAGGTAATAGCTACTGAAGAGAGGATTGCATAAGTGACAGGGTTGCCTACTGATGGTGAACTTTACCCTACTACCAGAGATGCAAGGTCAACTAGGGCTGAATTTACTGAACTTGGTGATCCTCCATTAGATGTGGACAAGTAAGGTGCAAAGAGAACCTCTCTACCTGAGTTGTGTAAGCAAGTAGTTGTCTACATTGTGAAGTACATCACGTGTGAAGGCCACCAATCGAACCTACATTTTGTGCACTTCAAACTCCTGAATCATATGAGGCATGGGAGAAGAATGAATGTTCCAAATGTGTTATATCATCTTCTTTCAATCATGGTGGCTAAAACCCAAAATGGTAAGGATAATTTTGTCTCCCACCATAGTGTGATCAAATTATTAGTAGAGACATCTCTACAAGATGTGTCTGATATGAATTGGGAGGAATTTTTAAATATTGATCAATTTAGACTAGATTATTTGAGGCCTAGGGTTTTTCCTCAACCTCGTAGGGTTAGTAGGAGAGTGATTAATGTTGAAGCCACTCCTAGAGCCTCAACTTTTGGTGCAAGCCCTAGTGTAAACCCTCCTACAACTAAGCAAACTATAGATATTATTTCTTCTGAGATAGAACATTCAGACAAAGATAGTTCCTCTTCAGAATCTGATGATGATGTCCCTCTTAGAACCTTAATGAGAACTACGACACAAAAGAACGAGGTAGAAATGAGGAAGGGAAAATCTAAAAATAAAATGGCATAAAAAGAAGCACCAAACTCTAAGAAACAGAAGGTTGATACTGTTCTTCCTACAGCCGAAGAAAAACATGAAAGCCATCCTATAAGATCAAGAACAGTTGGGCCAGCTGTTGTGTGCCTCCAGAAGGAAGCCCTAGGTCTTGAGGAACATCATGATAGGACACAAAATCCCCAATGGGGTAGGTGAAAATTGAGGAAAAGGACATTTTTGAGGAAAAGGAAAATATAAGGTTGGCAGAGCTTGTTGCCATCACATAACAGGTTGAGAGTTAGGAGTATGATGAGAATCAAGAGTTCCTACAACAAGAGAAAGAACCCTTGCAGCCAGAACTGGGTGAACAATCAAAACCCCAACAGCTAGTGCCACATGAAGAGCAAGAATCAATGCCAGGAAATTTTTTGGTAGGAATACATACACCCTCTAATTTTTCATGGAACATGATAGCCATGAACCTATGGAATGAGATGCAAAGGAGAGAGGAAGAATGGAAAAAGGAGAAATGCAGGATGAAGGAGGAGATTAAAAAGAAAGATGCATAGATTGAAGAAAAGAATACAAAATTGTTGCCTTAAAGGAAAAGGTTGACAATGTAGTAGCCTTAGTGCCTTAGATGTTAGAGTGCAAGACTCCTCCAAGAGTCTATGCTCTATATTTGAAGGAGAGGAATCTTTCTTTTAAACTATTAAGGATCATTTTAGGTTTTAATCCTTCCATTGAGACTCCTCTTAACTTTTTCTAGGCTTACTAGATTGCTCCTCCTGAAGTGAAAATTTTGTTGTGTGAACTCTATTTGCATAATTATGTTGTGTCCCATGATCATGATTGGAATCCATTGTTGTGTGTTGGGGATCTCCAATTAAGGGCATTTATTTCCTAGATACAGAATGAAACTAGTTGGGGACAATAGTTCAAGACTTATAGGCAAATAGAATCCAACACTCACTTACTCATCAGGGCTGAATCTAGAAACCCTGGAGACATTTTCTGGGAATGGCACAGATTTCTTTACCGACCAAGCTATAGCAGCAGGATCCTTCCTGAGAGAGAAGAAATTTACAAAGAATATGAGAAGGTAGTAGAAACTGTAGGGAATTCTATGATGGGATATCTATCACAGGGGTGGAACAACCTGACTGATGAGTTAAAACAAGTTGAACCTTACTCTCTATAGAACTATGTTGCAATAGGCAAAAGAGTTGATAAATATATACAACTTGGAAGGATGAAAGGGAAATTTTGGCTTCCATTAAATTTTTATCCACCTATCCTATTATGGCCAGTGCCAAATTTTAGGTATTATTAGTATGATATATAGCAGCATAAAGGAAAAGATGGAAGATGTTGGACAACAAGCAAGGGTTCTATTGGGACCCCAATTCAATCACTGCAAGAATTGATGTGGGGCAGATGGCAGTTGCAGATTTCAGGGTATTGAATAAGCAAAGCAATAACTCTTCCTCTGCTGGAGGACCAACAAAACCTTAGGTTGGGGGGAGTGATGAGTCCAATTTATGGCTTAATTTTGATAGAGTTTATTATCCATTTTTTGTTGTTGGCATAGACTCTGATACTTGGATGTTGACATTTTCATGTTATTTCCTCAAAACCGTGGACATTGGGCATAAGTTTATCTTTGTAACTTTTAAATGACATTAACCTACTATGTGAACTATCTATGTTAATTTTACATGTGGATTAATGAATGTTACTTTAAGAGTTATAGATATGCAATTATTGTGTGTGCTAATATTTTTATGCAGATATAATTAGAGCCTACAAAATTGAGAAAGATTTTGCCAACTAGTCATTCACCATAAAGGTTAACAAGATGATCATTCAAAGGTCAATGGAGGGAAGAATCTCAATAGGGGAAAATTCCTAATTCAAAATGAAGAATTGTAACTGCCTTGTAAATGGTCAAAATAGTTTGTTGAGTGAATATATGAGTTATTGTTGTGCTAGATCTACGTTAAGGAAAACTGACTTGACCAGATTCCACACATGCATAACCTCCTTTCCACTTTCTATGCTTTCTATAAGTGGTGTCCTAATCTATTGGAGTTTACGGCCTTGCTAGGTAGTTAGTTAGTAGTTTTTCCTTCTATAAATAAGACTTGGATGATCCTTCTCAAAAGGTTGACTGATCTGATGTTGTACTCGCATTCTTAGATTTTTAGTAATACAATTACATTGCTCTATTGTAATCATGCTTTCCAATGAATAAAATGAAGTTATAAGTTTGTTGCATCTGAGTTTGTCATAAGGGATACTCATCCAAGGGGGGCCACTTGGTGAGCATTCCATCCTTTAGCTTAGTTATTACTTTTTTGTTTAGCAATAGTTACGAGTCTGGCAACTGTCTATTCCTACAACCAAAGTAGATAGAGTAGTTTCTTGTCTGTTTGCTTGGATTTTCATTTTTGTCATGCACTTCAGTTGGTATAGTTGTTGGTTGATGTCCAGTACTTATGTTATTTCTTTCTAAAGCAATTTACTTTCAGCATTATGTCTTTCTTAAGCTGTAGGATGAATATGGCTACTATGGATTCCTAGTGCACATACCGTGCTGACCCATTTCAAGTCTACATCCTTGGGTTGAAAATTAAATGAACCTTCATAATGATTGAGATAGCTATTTAGATTAGATGTCCAATCTCTGAATCACAACTTTAAGGGCTTAGTTGTTAATTCATTGTAGGAGGCCAACACCGACCGACGTCCTTTGCACTATGAGATCATCTGGTTGTGCAAGATAGGGATATGTTGACTACATTAGAATTATATCATTTGAATTTCATGCTTGTTGTGTAGGCTAACAGTGTCTGCTTATAGCATTGGAAAAGAGGTGGCACTTGGAGACAAGTTTGTTCCCCCTATTGATCGATGAGGTGGTGATGACACTAGAGGATATATGGAGGATCTTGTGACTTCCTATTCATGGGGAGTGGGTAGTCTATGACCCAGAGTGGGGATTGACAACTATGCAATGGGTATTCGAGAATAATTCCCTAATGGAGCTAGGGGTTGAGGACTATGAGAGTAGGTGGGATATCCTGGCAGATAGGTACCACAAGATTATTTTGGTGCTATGCTCAGTGATTGGGGGAGTGTTCATCCTAGACAGACATGACCATGGATTTCCAATAGAGTGGGGGGATATTCTTGAGGGCATGATGGAGCAAGCACTAGTTTATGCTCGTGGACCCTACCTTTTGGCCATGTTATATTTCTAGCTACTTGATGTGGCATATTGAGATGGACAAAGCATTAGCTACGGGACCACACTACTAATGGTATGGGTGTGGGAGCATATTATCATGTTTATACCACCTATTGAAAAATAATTAGCTTTAGGGTTACCGAATGTCTATATCTATGGAGGAGGTGTGACATAGATTCAAGTCGGGGATGTTGATTACTAGAGGCATGCTATTGACTTGTTGGATGGATTCACATGGAGGCTATACAGGGATTGTGTTACATGGGATGATGATGAGGAGCACCTACCCTATTGTTGGAATACATGATATTTGATTGTACACACAGTTCTTACATAACATATCATTGAGCGAAACCTACTAGAGAGAGTGATTAGATTGTTTGAAGAGTGTTAGGGAGTTCCAGTGGGGACAACAAAGTATGCTAGGTCAATGGGAGAGGTCCCACAATAGGGGCCTATGATTAGTTTCTAGGTGGCGATGTAGGAAATTGATGCATTACAACCTATTTAGTGGGGTGTAGTAGCCGATGTGGACAATGCAAGGACTACCCCAAAGTATGACGCTTGGTGGGCTACACATAGGCTTAAAATTTTCACAAATCAAGACCAACCAACACCAATGGAGAGGATGGGCTAATAACCATGGGGGAGGCTATGAGGCAAAGGAAAAGGGAGGGGAGGTGGTCATGATGGAGACAAAGATGGAAATGGAGATGATGATGGGGATAGAGATGAAGGGTGAGGAAATGGTGGGAGAGATGATAGGGGTAGAGGTGACCAGGAGAGGGAGAGATGACAGGGGTTGGTGAGGCCAAGCAAGTTTACCACCATAAGCCCCAAAGAGAGTGGCCCAAGAATTCCACCTATTCAGGATGAGGGAGAGGGGGAGAAATGAGTGGTAGAGATGGAGGTGGAGATGGAGGTGGAGATTGAGGTGGAGATGGAGGATATTGAGGGAGAGGAAGTTGAGGGAGAGGATGCAATGGTAGAGAAGGAGGCAACTAAGGATGTTGCCATTGAGGAGGAGGGCCTACAAGATATTCCCATTAGGGATGTGATTATGGATGTGTTTAAGAAGGAAGTGGAGGATGCAGGGAAAGGTCCCCAGGTGAAAATATAGGCATTATAGGCATAGGTATAGATGCTACAAGCACATGTAGAATAGATACCAGCCATACAGGGATAGGTGCACACACTCACGACCAAGAGGTATATGGAAGTTATTAGAGCATAAAGGGATAAGAAGAGATCCATTGAATTTATTTCCATAATGAGTGGGCCAATTGTAATGTTTTTAGATACTATGAGTCGAGCTAACAGGGAGGCTCAATATTACAGGGATCTATATGAGTGTGCAATACCAGTGACTGATAGGGCACCCAACTTTTAGAGCCAAAGTTAGAGCATGACACATTCATGCAAGGTTCAAAGCGGTGTCAGGATTTCATAGAGGCAATACTATCCCTATGATTGGCTCTCAGGTTGAGGACACTAAGATGACAAAGAATCACCCTCAAGACAATCCCCCTCTAGATATAGAGGCAGCACAGGCTAAGCCTATTTCTTTATATGTATTGAGTCACTTATTATTTTTATCAATCCTGTGAGCTCCATTTTTGAGATACATCTTGATATTGTACTGTGACACATTATTTTTTAGATATATATACAAGATGCTTGATTTTGGGGGTGACTACATGATGTGTTTGATTCTATATGCATGCTCCTTATGTGATTCATTTATGTGATGCAATGTTATGGTATGCATTTTGTGATTATGTGATGTTTCCTATATGATGTGATGTTATGGATATATGATGTATAGATGGATGCACATGCTATTCTTTTGTTACTATGATGTATGTCATGATATATGGATGGGTGCATATGATTCTAACTTATGACTATGTATGATGTGACACATGGATGGATGCACATGATGTGATGTCGTGGATATGTAGAATGATACTATATGTTTATGACATGATTTTATGTGATGCTTGTATGGACAATGATACTACATGTAATTTTGTTTGTGTTTTATTTTCTAATGCCATATGGATGAACTAATATATATGACAATGATACCTATGATGTCCTAACATGATTGCGGATGCAGGGCAATACTACAGATGCTTTTCTTTTTTTTGTGTCATAGCACACCATCAAAATCACTACAAAGGTGAATGGATGGGATGTTAGTGCAAAAGGAAGTTAGTAGGAATGGAAAATGAAAAAAATGAATTGGGATAGCTATCTTGAGATCTTGCTAATAAATGATCAATATTTGATTTTATTACATAATTATCATCACAAAATATTTATTATGGCAATGGATATATAACACCAAGATAAGACATAGACCAAGGCATAATATGTTATCTGTTGCAAAAGTAGATAGATGATAGAAAAGGAATGCCATGATGCAGACTAGTAACCACAGAACCTTGTTAAAATATGTGAGGAAATAACCACAAAGCATTTTTTTCCTAATGCAAGAAAGTATTAAATGACAAGTTTGGCTTGCACATGATGTTTTCATTATTCCAAATGGAAACTCAAGCACACACAAGGAACCAAGTTACCCTAGTCATATTTCCAAGACAAACCACAAACATAAATCAAAGAGAAAAAGGTCATGATCTATCATCATCCCTCTCATCACTTGTGGATCTCCTCGAGGGGTATAGTAACATGACCACAGATAAATCAAATAAAAAGATAAGACAAAATAGACCAAGAGAGTTAACAACCATTTATATCTTTTTCCAAATTATATGATCAAATTCTAGATAATGATAGCATTTAGTTTCAGGAATGAAAGCATGTTGTATAAGACAAAGGATCCTGATGATGCATCATCCTATATAAGAAAAATGATAGGATAAAATTTGGTTCCAAGAGTGATACGTGCCTCATATAAGACATTGAGTCTAGTTTCGAGGGTGCAACAACCTACATAGGACTGGTGATAGGATGGATAAAGTTTGGTTTCAAAAATGCAGCATGTTGTATAGGACTAGGGATCACAATGATGCACATTCTATATGACTATTTGATAGCTAATGAGGATTGTTCAATGTTTGATAGGTACCTATGATTAGGAAATTGGTCTATTTGGGCTGAAATTAGTTGGATAGTTTGATTTGTTGTTTTGAGATTTGCTAAGCCCAATTCTCTATGGGAGATTTTTTTTTGTTTAAGTCTGATCAAAGTGTCAACCTTAGCAAGGGATAGTTTATTATGAGACATGGATTGGGATGGATGGATACCTTTTTATGAAAAACCCTAAAGGACTGACCTAATGCCTTAGGGGCTCATCAATGATGACCTTTCCTACGTAAAGTGTAGAGACAACATAGTTCAACTGACTCTGACCATGGATTTTTTATTATGGAAGGATGGATAAGGATGGAATAATGGTTACTAAGAAAAAAATCTAAGGGATTGACCTAAGCCTCAAGGGCTCACTAATGATGGCCTTTCCTACGTGAAGTCACAGAGGCAATGTAGTTCGACAACCTAGACTGAGACTAATAGTGTTTTTGGAGTTTTGACATTTTTCATTTATTGTTTTAGATTTTTGGAGTTTTCTAATTTTTAAATTTTTTTAATTTTTGAACCATGTATAGGATCGCCTATGAGAGGTAAGTGAAGGAATTTCCCCCAGTCAGGTGTAGGACTAGCTTACTATGGATGGGATTGGGAAGCGAGGGACTCTAAACATCAAAAATTCTTAGGCCATGAAAAGGATGACTAAGCCTTATTATGAATGAATGGGAAAGGTGAAGTTTATTATGGAATGGAATATGCATGAGGGATTGTGGATGGAAGTGAAAAATTAGATAGAATGATAGTAGATGATGGAGAAAATAATGACCACACATGGCACATGTTTTCTAGGTTTTCACCATGGTACTTTCTTAAAGTGCCATTGAAGTGGTTTTCACTATTGGATAGATTATTCCTCTTTACTATTTTTGATGATTTTTTTGGTATTTTTCTTGATTTTTTTTATGGGATTCTCTAAAAGCTAGGTATAGTACTTGTGAAGGTGTATGCTATTGATGGGGTCTAGTAGTGATTCACCTTCATGAGTAGAAAGTTTATAAGTTCTAGATTCATATGTTGCAATTATGATGTAAGGACCCAACCAATTAGGATTGAACTTTTTGGATTTCTCTTTATCCATTTGATTCTTTGGATTCTCCTTCAAGACCAAGTCACCAATGTCAAAATTTCTAACTTGGACTATTTTATTGTAGCTAAAACGAAGATAGTTTTGATATGCTCATTAATGGACAAACACATTTTGTCTTTTCTCAGCCAGTAATTCTAGATTATGTAAATGAGATACATGATATTCCTCATCATCAATGAGATGTTGCACAAATATTGTCAAAGATGGTAGTTTGACCTCAATGGGAAGAATGGCTTTGAATGCAAAGAAAAGGGAATGTGGAGTGACTCTTGTAGGAGTGTGGATGCTAGTACAATAAGCCCATAATGTTGGGTTAAGTTGGATATGCTAGTCACAACCAACATCATCAATAGTCTTCTTTAGAATTTTAAGGATAGTTTTATTGGATGCCCTAGTTTGACCTTTACCTTGGGGGTAGTATGGAGTGGAGAAGTGATGATGGATATGGAATCTCTCATACAGTTCATGGACATCTTTATTTTTGAAAGGATGACCATTATGTATAACAATGGATTGGGGAACATCATACCTGCATATGATGTAATTAAGGATGAACTTGAATATCTTCTTACTAGTGATGTAGGTCATTAGAATGGCTTCGATCCATTTTGTAAAATACTCAGTTGTGGTAAGGATGAATTTATGACCATTGGAAAAGTTAGGATGGATCTTCCCCATGAGGTTAAGTCCCCATTGAGAGAATGAACATGGTGATATTATTGGATAAAGGTCTTGGGTAGGTGCATGCGTAAGATCTCCATGTATCTAACATTGGCAACATTTCCTAACAAAGTGATAGGCATCACATTCCATAGTAGAACAATAGGATCTTGTTCGTATAAGCTTCTTGGCTAGGGTAGGAACAATAGAGTGTGCTCCACAAATACCATCGTGTACTTTGTGTAAAGTTTTTTGTGCTTCCTCTAAATTGAGACGTCTAAGGAGGGTACTATTTAGGCTATAGTGGAAAAGAGTATCATTGATGATGACATATTTAACTGCTTATTAGATAAAGGTCTTGTGTTGGTTGGAGGACAAGTCAGTAGGGATAATTTGGTCACAAATGTAGTTATAAAATTCTTTGTACCAGGGAGAATCAGGACCAAAAATTTCACACGAGCTCGAATTTGGGGACATAAAATGCAGGGATCAATAGTTGTTCCACCAAGAACTCATACTATGAAACATTATTAGGTATATTCAAGAGAGATACTATGGTGGTCATTGCATCAATTTCTTTGTTCTAAATTCTTAAAATTTGAATGAAGATGATAACATCAAAATATTGCTTGAAACTATCAACCATTATATTGTAGGGGAGAAGCTTTTCATCCTTAGTATCATAGTTATCGTTAACCTGACGAATAACCAATTGTGAATCACCACAGACTTGAAAATTCTTGATTTTCTATTTGATGGACATTCAAAGTCCTATTAGCATTGCTTCATATATTTCCATGTTATTAGTGCAGGGGAATGCTATTCTATATGACTTAGGTATTGTGTCCTTTTGTGGTGTGACGAAGAGGATACCAACTCCATTACCATGATTTGTATAAGATCTGTCAAAGTATAGCTTCCACATTGTAGTATTCTCTATTGTGAAGATGGATTCATCAAGAAAATTAGATATTAATGGATGATTTGTTGTTGTTGGAGAATTTGCAAGTTGATCGGCTATCACTTGTCCTTTCATTTCTTTATGATCAACATATTCTATATAAAATTCACTCATAATCATTACCCATTTTTCTAATTGTCCTATAAGATTTACTTTATTGAGTAGGTATCTTAACGGATCTATCTTTGTAACTAGTTTATTTAATGATTCAACATGTAGTTTTGAAGCTTCTAAGTGGAAAAGACAACTGCAAGGCATGCTTGTTCAATGGGGTTGTAATTAAGCTCATACCCCACAAGAGTGTGACTGCTATAGTAAATAGCTCGTTATTTTCCATCATTATCATTTTGTGCTAACAAGGCTCCCAATATCGATAATGTTGTTGATATGTATAGTATTAGGTGTCTTCCATCAATGGGAGGCATAATAACTAGCAGAGTTAACAAATAATCCTTGATTTGTTGGAAAGATTCTTGATAATGCTCAGTCCATACAAAGGGGACTCCCTTATGAAGAAAGTTCTTCAAGGGTTGAAATTTATTTGCTAACTAAGCTATAAAGCTTCGAATTGACTGCAACCTTCTTTATAGAGTATGTACAACTAGCTTATGTTTGTAGGTGAAGGAATATCCATGATGGATTTTTCTTTTGTAGGACCAACTTCAATACCTCAACGATAGACAATGTATCATAATATTTTTCCAGATTGTAGGTACACAAAGACACATTTATTTAGATTTAATCTGACCTTGTACTCTTCTAACTATTTTAAAATCTTGTCCAATACTACTAATTGACTGTCCCTTTATAATGGTTTTTCTAAACAGTCATCAACATAGTCCTCTATGAACATATGCATATAGGCATGAAAAATTATTGTCATGTCCCTTTGATAGGTTGCTCCAACATTCTTATGACCAAATGGCATGATATTCCAACAATAGGTACCCCAAGCACAAGTGAATTTTTTTTATTTTGATCATCAAGGGAAATTCTGATTTGATTATATCCTAAAAAGTTGTCCATGAGTGATAACATTTCATATCCTATTATCAAGTCTACTATGATGACAATTTTGGGCAATGGGAAAGTATCTTTAGGACAAGCCTCATTTAAGTCTCTAAAATCTATGAATACTTTGATTCCACTAGTTGGTTTTGTTATGGGTGCAATATTTGAAATCCAGTAAGCATAATCTATAGGATGAATGAAACTAACATCAAGAAACTTCTTTAATTCTGGTTTCACTAAAAGTGTAATCTGAGGGTACATCTTTCTCAAATTTTTCTTAATCGGTTTTGCATTTGGGAACAATGGAAAATGATACAAGACTAACTCAGGATCCAACCCAGGCATATCAATGTATGACCAAGAAAAATTGATTTTTCTTTTTGAGAAGAAGCTAGTGAACTCTGGTTTTTCTATGATTATCAAGGATATTGCAAAGTGAACGATTCTAGGATTTTCCTTGATACCTAGATTGAAATCTTCTGACTTTTCTACTAGCAACACTGATCTCTCTTGGTTTATGGGGAGCATGTCCAACCCTCCATCCATGGGTACCTCAGGGAGGTTTTCACCCTCAAATACATTTTTTTTTACTTTTTCATGGTCTAAAGGTGCATTTTTTTTTTCACCTAGAGACCTATTCTTTTTATTTTTCTCATTTTTGTGACTAGAGAGTGGAGTAGACTCCCCAAAGTATGTTGTATTGTCAAATTCTATGATGAATCCAAATTTATGATCCCCACTTGGTATCCCTTCTCAAAGTCCCATGAACTCATCTATTGCTTCATCATTCTCGAATATGTCCAAGCTTGGAGGGCTTTATTGATCCCAATCTATTAGTTGCTGGTAAATGAGGGGTATCTCACCATTGATATTGTTATAGCTAAGGGAATAAGTAGATATGGTAAAAAAAAAGGTATCATCAAAATCCCAAAAGGTTTTGATCTAGGCATGACCACTCATAGGTTTGGTTTGAGAAGAGGAGAGGTCAAGCTCTCGAAACATTTCGGATAGTTCATAATCACTAGAGGATTTATCAGAACCCCATTCCCATTCATTGGAGTTTTATTCGACATGGTAATCATCAAATTTCTTGATTTCATCGGAAGCATTAACATTTTCACCCAAATATATCTTAGTATGGGGAGGACTCACTTTTGGTGGTACATACCCTAACCTTTTTTTTTGGAAACTTAGGAGGCAATAAAGGTTATATAATTCCATGCTTGTTCAAACCAAGACCACTACATCCATAATAGCCTTGTTGCTTCATGATCTTGAAACATTTCCATATTGGTCAACTGGTATTTGTGAGGACTTCATTTCTTCTTGATCCTTGTAGATCCATGTAGAAATATCCTCACCTATGGTATCTTTGCTTAGTTAACCCCACTTAGTGAACGTAGTAAGAGGATTATGGATGACAACTTTACGTTCCTTCTAAATAAGCCGAGGTTTCCCATAAGTTTTTGGTGATATGGGAAAATTACCAACACAAAATAGGCTCCCCATGTTATATTCTCGACATCTCATGTCATGGATCTGGGCTTTAGGTTCAAAAGGTGTGGTGGATGGAGTGGATGACTTAGCTAGTGAAGATGGATCAATGTAATGTGATGTGGTGGAGGAAAAAGCTTTCCGATTAATAGGCACTTGGTGTTCATTGGTTCCTTTTAAACTACTATAATATTGGAAGGGGTCAAGATCACCTGATAGTAATTTTGGTGCCATTATATGGAAACTTAAGGTATTGATAGTATGTGGAAGGAACAACTCTCATGGCATGAATCCATGGGTCCCATGAGATGATTGTATGGTAGGTTTAGATCCAAGACTTGGAATATCATATTTTTAATAGTAGGCCCAACCCTTATGGAAAGTGTGATTACACCCTTATATTAGCGCTTATCATCATCATAAGCCTTGATAATGATTTTGTTAGACATATCTATACAAGATTTAGAGAATCCTAATGTTATGACTAATTTTAGAATGCATATATTCAAACATGCTCCATCATCTACCAAGACTCATTTGATTTTTTGTTTATTAACAAATACCTCAAGGTGTAATGGGTCATTATGATTTGGCCTTTGTGCAAGATCTTTCTCAAAAAATGTAACATGATGGGTTGAAGCTAAGTATCCTTCCATTTCCTAAAATTGGTTAAAATTTAGGTCAATGGGAGTGGATGTCTCCTGCAAAGCTTTGGCCAAAATGGATTTATTCTCAGGGGATATGCAGAGCAACTCAAGAATGTATATTTGTGTGGGAGTTTTTCCCAAATGGTCTAGGAGGTTATACTATCTTTTTGGTTGTGGATTTATGTCCTCATTTTCTCTCTTAGGTAATAGGGTACATCTAATTTAATTGTGTGATAGAAGTAGTCCTTGGGGGGTCACATTTGATCCTCAGGTTCTATCCCTCTTTCACTAGTTTATTTGCTTCATTTTCTCTCTTTTGGAGAGGAGTTTTTCCCATGTGGTTTTCTCATTTTCTTTGGTTATTCATTGTTGTACATGGCTACCTCATTAGGCCTTATAGTCGAGACTCATCCTTACATCCATTATTGTATTCTTCATCAAGGTTTTTTAGTTTCTCCCTAAATGTATCTTAAAGGGGGGTGTTGGAGTAATTATGACATCACCTAATAATTAATTAATCATTAATTGATTATTAGGTCACTTATTACTTTAACTACTTAAGATAAAATTAGGAGTGATTTTTTTATTATTAGATTGGGCTATTTATAGGTCAAGTTTTCTCACTCCATGAGATTAAAACACTTGTCAGGGTATGTGCAGGATCATCATGGAAAAAACAGGCCCTTAAGTGGCAAAAAATTCAAAAAAATCAGAGTTAGGAAAGTAGACATAAAAATTTGAATAAGTTATCTATATTATTTCAAAATATGTATGAATAAAATCTGTAGAAAATTGAATTTAGTTTCTAAACTACTAGGTTTTTTTTTTTTAAATATATCTATTTGGTGAAAATTTGAAATTTGAATAGGATCAGGATTTTAGTGAGACAAGAGCACGGTGAATGAAATTTGACCAGGGCATTCGCTTAGGGGTTCGCGTCGGAGGAATACTTCGCAAGGCCAGGTGGGGGAGGCTGGCCCTCCCCCATGCAGGTTTGTTGTCTCTTTTGGTACCCTTTGCATGCTTGCCTTTTATCTCCATTTATTTTTCCTTCCCTCACTAGGGTTAGTTGTTTCCTTTCATCGTTTATGCCTTTTTATGCCTCTTGTTTTGTTTGTTCTTCTCCCGTGTGCTTCAGAGGTCGAGTTGGCCTCGACTCTCCGTGCCTTCATGGCGGGACATTCAGACCCCCCCGACCCAGGGGATAGTGGGGTTAACTCGGCTCAGCCCTCAGGCAATCTAGAGAAGTCCTTTAAAGATATTGTCTCTAGTGTTGAGGGCTCCTTCCCGGTGAATGCGAAGTTCCTGACTAGCGCTCACAGCAAGGTTTTTGATCTCCCTGACGGTGTGTCATTACCTGGTAAGTACCCTTCTACACCCCCCATCTGTAAGTTGTCTCCAAACGATGACATGAAATTAGTGGTTACTAATGAAAGATCCAGACTTAGAGACACGGCTATTTTTTTGGCCGCTGTTGATTTAAACAAAGTCCTTGCTCGAAAATTTTTTTATTCTTGGTTTTCTAGTGTTTGGGAAAATAAATTTGGAATTGTTGTTAGTTTCAGTAGAATTTTACAGCGTGGATTGTTTGCAATCTTCTTCAAGTCTCATTCTATGCAAGAAAAGGCGCTCTCAAAGGCCTATTGGAATATTGGGGGTTGTGGTTTTAGAGCCCTAGCTTGGTCCCCGGCAGCCATTGCCGATGAAATCCTAGCCCTATCCTATCCACGGTGGTTGGTGATTAAAAACCTCCCACTAGAATATTGGAGAATCATTCCTCTCCTGCTTGCCCCATTTGGAAAAGTCCTGAGGATGGATGAAACGAAAGCAACTCTTCCTCACCTTGACGCCCGTGTGCTGGTGTCCCTTGAGCCAGGGGTTGAAATTCCCCAGTGCTTGGAGGTTGAGGATGAAATTAGTCCCTTCAGTTGCCACATTGAGATCCTGGGAGGTTTAAATGCATGCTACCTTTGTCGCCAAGAAGGTCACATCCAGAAGTTTTTCCCTTTAATTCAGAATAGCCAAGCCAAGAAGAACCTGAAAAACCATTCAAACTCAAATCCCAATCTGGAGAAGCCTAAGGTGGTCCCTAACCCTAAAGTGGAACTCCATGCAACTGGTTTCGATCTGCCTCTGCGCTCTTCTGGGTCCATGGCATACGGGAGTTACAAGTGCCCCGAGAAGCTGACAGTGCTGCAAACTATGGAAAACAATGCCAACATAGACACGGGAGGTAATCATTCTTTTGTAGGCCAAGACCCCATCCAAACTGTCAACCAAATTGTGGCCCCTGCTCAAGAGGATTCAGCTTTAGTTACCAACCCTGCCGCCCCTCTTGTCATCTTGCTCAGTAATCCTTTCGAAGCGCTGTCAAAGGTTGGGGATTTGACAGTGGAAGAGGCATTGAAAAGTACAACTAACCCCCTCCCCAAGGTTGATCCCCAGCCCCCAGAGAATGTTGTGAACACTACCTTGATGGAGAAGCTAAATGCCCAGCAATTGGTCCTTCGGGAGATTAAAAATAGAATTGCAAATGAATTTTTGGCTAAAGATAAAAATAGTCCTGCACCCCCCCCGTTATCCCAAATGTATCTAGTTAAAAATGGTGAAAGTCGTCTTAAGCCCATATGTGCCAACTCGGAAGTTGCTATGTGTGGTAAATCCAGTTTGCCAGAGGCTGGTCGGGGTGCCTCCATGTTGGAGGAAGAGGTTATCAGCTTAAAAGGGGATCAAAGCAAGGGTGAGATAACAACCCCTGGTGATTGTCCCAACTTGGTTTTTTCTTCCCTCCTTGATGGCGTCACCCCTTGCCCCTCTGTCCAGGTTGTATGTGCCCACACAGATCTTACGTCCGTGGTTGAAAACAAGGGAAGCTAAAAAATGAAGCATGATAATCATAGCACCCCCACTGCCCCCAGGTGCTCCAGCACTCAGGGGAGTGACAACCCCAAGTGTGAGTTTGGCTGTGGCTCTGAAAAGTAGGCCAGAGTTGTAAGCTGCCAGACTCAAGAGAACGTCACATCTTTGCAAATAGAAAAAGCAGTCAGGCCCAAGCAAGGGCCTGGAAGGCCAAGGAAAAATAGCTTGTCCATCCCTTTAACCAAAAATGTTTAGTTGTCTAAAAAGAGAAGAAGGAAAACAAGTACAATAATTCAAACGCCTGATGCCAAAAGGGTTGAGTTTGAGGAAAATCTTCCCAAATGCTTTGGGAAATTTAAGCAAGACCAAGAGGCTAACCCCAAGACCGTGGAAGATGAAGCTTAGCTGTGTCTCATGGAATGTCAAGGGGCTAGAGTCCCCTTATAGAAAATTCATTGTGAGAAGGTTTTTAAACCTGGATAAGAAAAAAGACATGGTTTTCCTTCAAGAAACCAAAGCAATAGGCTTCACCTTGGAAACTAATCTGAAATTTATTTGGAAGGACTCAGTCATGTTCAACACCAAGCATGATAAAGGCAAGGGAGGTGTCTCCTTCCTCCTCTCAAGCATTTGGAGCCAATGGGTCACCAGATTTGGAACTTCCCCCTGTAACAGGGCAGTTTGGGTGATTGTGGACAAAGAAGGTACCTCCTTTGGTCTCTGCTCTGTCTATGCCCCCAATGATCACGGAGAGAGGGCCTCCCTGTGGCAATGGCTTGCCAACCTGCCAGAGGTGCCCTGGATCTTGGGGGGTGACTTTAATATGATTAAGCAGCAAGAAGACAAATGTGGCGGGGTGGACATGTCTTGGAAAGGTAGTGAGAGACACTTCTGGCTTCGGCTTAAAAGCAAGCTTAGCCTGGTTGATCCCATGGAAGGTAGGCAAAAAGGATTTCAAAGGGGTTTGGTATTCTTGGTGCAATGCTCAGCAAGGGGATAGAAGGATATACTGCAGGCTGGATAGGCTGTATGTGAATAAAAATAGTTTCAGCTTCATCCCCAATGAGAAGGGTCATCCAGTCTGTGTCTATCCATATACCCTTTCCGACCATCATCCTATTAAGGCCAAAATTGTCATAAACAACAATCAATCCCATGACAGGCTAAGGAAGGATGGGTTCCTCCTTAACACTGCCCTTCTAAAGGATGAAGATTGCAAAGATGCTATCTCCTCCATAAGAGAGATTAACAAATGGTTGTTGAGAAAAGAGAGTGCAATTGGAAGGTGGAATCAAAATGTGATTTCCTGGACTAAAATGTTTTAGACTATTGGAAAGAAGAAGGCCAAGGACAACAGATGGGAAGAAAATAAGCTGCAAGATAGTCTCCTGGATGTAGAGTCTAGAATTCAAGCTAAACCAAACAATGAAAGGCTTAGGGAGGAACTCTCTTTAACAAAGGACAGGCTGAGGGGGTTTCAAAACCAGAAAATTCAAGGGAAAAAAGTTTGAGCTAGGCTGAACTGGCTCAACTATGGGGATAAAGGTTCAAAATTCTTTTTTAATTACATTAGAGAGAAGAAGTTCAGAGAGCAGATTGATCAAATAAGAGATAATGAGAAAATTTTCACCTCCTAGGAAGAAATTTTGGAGCAATTCCAGAGGTACTTCAAGAACCTGTTTACATTTGAAAAGAATGTGGTTAACAACCAAAGAGCTAGAGAGTTCATAAAAGAGATCATCCCCAAAAAAGTCTCGGAAGAGGATGTAGCCCTGCTTGGCACCAATCTGACCAAGGAAGAGATCAAGAGGGCTATTCTTGCAATGAAAAATGACAAGTCGCCAGGTAGTGATGGCCTCCCGGTGGAATTTTATAAATCCTTCCAAGATTGGGTCTATGATGACCTATTGGAAGTTTACCAAGAGGCAATAGATAGGGGCTCTCTGGGGAAGGAAATCAACAAGGGGCTTATTAAGCTGTTACCAAAAGGGGGTGACAAAACCCTTATAAAGAATTGGTGCCCAATTACTCTTCTAAACGTCTCCTACAAGATTCTAGCCAAAGTAATGGCCTTGAGGCTTTCTAATATCCTGCCGAAGTTCATCAACAACACCCAGACTGGTTTTATAAAGGGAAGGTATATCCTGGAAAACTTGGTTACTAGCTGGGAAGGCCTAGACTAGGCAAGACAATCCAATCAGAACACAGCAATGCTCTTGTTGGATTTTGAAAAGGCCTATGATAGGGTTGAATGGCCCTTCTTGAGAACAACTCTTGTTGCCTTTGGATTCCCCTTGGAATTCTGCAATATGGTTGATACTCTCTTGAATAACGTTGTGGCCCAAGTTGAAGTTAATGGGATGGTTTCTCAGGAATTAGAGCTTGAGAGATCTATCAGACAAGGGTGCCCCTTGGTCCCAGCTCTTTTTTTCATTGCTTTTGATGCTCTCCATTACCTGCTAAGAGACCAGTCCTTCTCTCCGAAAGTTAAAGGTATCAAATTGCCTGATCAAAATGAGCTAATTAATATCCAATTTGCAGACGATACTGCAATTTTCCTGGAGCTTGATGAAAGGAACATGGAGACTCTAATGGGCAAGCTTGACCTTTTTTGTTAGGCTTCGGGTGCCAAAATTTTTGTTGCAAAGTCTTGCATTCTTGGGTGGGAGGATTCCCCCCAAGTGGTTGGAAAATTATGATTTTCAGTGGAGGGGACCCAGCAAAATCGTAAGATACCTCGGGATCCCTTTTTCAGTCAATCCCAACCTAAAGGAGATGTGGCTATGGATTTGCAACAAAATTGAGAGCAAGATTGCAAAGTGGGACAGACACTACCTTTCGTTAGCTGGTAGAATGCAGGTTTGTCAGAAGATTTTGTCTTCGTACAACATTTATTTTGCCTCATTCTAGATGTTCAGTGGTTACCAGGTAAATGAGATCCAAAAAAAGATAAGAAACTTTCTCTGGTCTGATGGTAAGGGTAAGAGGAAAAAGCATGCTGTTAATTGGAGCTGGTGCTGTGTGGAAAAAAATTGAGGTGGGCTTGGTCTTAAGGACTTAAGGCTACAAGGTATTGCTTTGGCAGGCAAGTGGGTTGCAAGAGCTTTTGATGGTAACGAGCCTTGGAAGGTGTTGATAAGGAACAACATTTTACTTGCCACCCCCAGGCAAGCGAAGACTTGGAAAGGTCTGCCAGTGTGTGACATTCTCTTGGGTCAGTACCCTATGACTCCGGCGGGCTCTACAGTGTTTAAAAGCCTGTGGAAGGCCTGGGAAACTGTTAAATCTAATGCCCTTTGCAAAGCTAGCACCATCCCCTTGGCTAATGGACTCTGCTGCCATTCTAGTAGCTCCATCTGGTGGAACCTTTGTCGCAATAGCAAACCTCTTGCCCTGTTGCAAGGCTGCTCCACCAAAAGGTGGAATCTTGCTGGCATACGGACCTTTAACGACATCCTGATCAATGGCCAACTCAAAAGTTGGGAATCCCTAGCCAGTGATTTCAATATGCCCCCTTCTAGTGTAAGAACCTTTAACACTATGAAAGAAGCCTTCAAAGAAATGCACTTCCCTGCTAACTCCTCTGATCCTTTCTCTCCAGACTATGACCTTCATTGGAAGGATGGAACTAAGCTTGCTGAGCTCAAAGCTAAAACTATTTACAAAGAGCTTACTACTTCGATTGATGTTTCTGCTCATGCTAACTTGAGTTGGGGAATTGATCTCCCTAGCAGCATATGGATGAATAATTTTGATTGTATCTGGCATAACATTGGTGAGCCTAAAAAGGCCTATTTTAGATGGCTCATTCTTCTTCATAAGCTTCCTTATAAGTCTAATCATATGGATATTGACATTTTCTCTTTATGCAGGACTCCGAAAACTATAAGGCATATTTTGTTTGATTGTTTATACGTAAAATAAATTTGGAAAATGTTATGTAATGAGTTAATGATATGGGACAATAATGACAATATAATATGGCAGGATGTTTTATTTAACAAGAGAAAACTGAAGAAAGATCTTCTTAAGTTCTGGATGTGTTTAAGTACTGAGATTTTATGGCATGTTTGGAAGGCAAGAAATGCTGATAAATTTTAGGGGTGTAAAAGGGTACTTACTGGGTCTGCAAAGTGACTCACACTTCTTTCTGTTGTATCGCAAGTTCATCTTCACCTGGAAGTCTCCATGGTAAAGTTGCTAGATATAATCAGGAGCAGTTCGGTGGAAGTTCTCCAAGAGGAAATGCAATGTGCCCACGCACTTCATTGCAACCAAAGAATGGCCGAGGATTTTAGGGGGGCTATGAATGTGCTTCGTCAGTCATTCAATGTTGCTGACAATCCAAGGGCCCCTTCCATTATGTAATACTCTGGATGATGAAGGAGTCAGATCCAATTGTTTGACAGTTGAGAGGGGAAGTGATTCTAAAGGGACTGATGGTGACAACGATAGTCTAGAACAGGCCTTTTTAGTTGGAACAACAACTCTGTGCATGATGCCATTGTCAGTTAATAGTCTGTGTAGTGCTCAGGCTGATGCATAACTGATTCGCTACAATTATCCTTAACTAGCTAATTGTTGTTTGCAAGTATTCTGCCCAATTGCTGTAACTATTTCTAGTTTTTTTTTGCTGTAAGTAGCTAAATGCTGCTTGCTGTAACTATTTGTATTTTTGATCTTCTATACTTAATACAAAAAAAAAATTGAAATTTCAATGTAGTAGTACTTAAATTTCAGGGAAAAAATAAGTAGGTGTCTGTCTGACCACCCTAACCACAATAAAATGATATTATTTTTTTATAATATTTTAGATATTAGTAGAGGACTCATGTCCGATGTGATGCATATTTTTTTTGTAATTTTTTCCAAGTAAATAATTAATTATGATTTTTTTATTAAACTTAAAAAATATAAAACTCGTGTACCACCTTAACTTGGTCAAAAATTCATAAAATTCAAATTTTCTTTTTAATCCTATATTATGTGAAGCTTAGAATGTGACACATGTTTTCATTCAAAAAATGTGATACTTTTTGAAAGCTATAGATATTTTTCAATCACCTATCAATTAGGACTCTAGTCGTAATTTGAATAGAAAATGAATAATAATTACTTATCAAATTCAAAGTAAAGCATAATTTATATTGGTGGAAAGCTAAGAATCTCCTTTAAAAACCCTTTTCGTTTCATCAATTTTGGGTAAAAAAAAGGTCGTCAGCCACATACCCATCATATTGCCACTTCTTGGCCCATCATGATCCTGCACATACCCGTCACAATCTAATCAAATCCTCATCTAGGGTTTGGTTTTTTCTTTTATAAGCATTCATTATTGCATTTTGTAATCACTTACATGTATTCACATTTATTATTCAATACATAAGGCATATCAGATGATTTTATGGATCAATCTCTTTCTCTCTTGGCTGCATACAAAATCAAATACTTTGATCTCTTGTTTGTGATAGGTTTTTTACTTATAGGTGATTTCTAGGATCTGTGAGGTTCACTGTCAACTTCAACAATTATCCTTTATAGTGCATAATTTTTTTAATGTTATAGTTATTTTAGGTCAAACTAAGTAGATCGGGCATAAGGGGTTTGTTATTTATACCTTAATCCTACTAAATAATTAATTATCAAGACCAAGCCTTGACATTTATTGTATTTATCTACAAAAAGATTTTAAAAAATAATTTTATTTACTACTTTTTAGGCAAGTCATACACATGCATATTTTTGTATTTTTCAAGTTTTTAGAAAAGGTACTTTGGTACATCATTTACTATCATATAGGTATTAGAATAAATTAGATATTTAAAAACCACAAAAAATTCTTACATTTCATATTTAAATGGTAATATCCTATCTATAAGTGCTTCATATATTTACTCCAAGTACAAGTAACTCTAATTTTCACTTCTTTATTACTTTTTGGTTATCTTAGACTCTCATTACCTTGTAATCAAATTGTAATATTGAAAATATTTATTATGTTTATATATGATAACATGATACATTATTTTCCTTCACCTAGGTAGTTGATAAAGACATGTCCACCCTTGATTTGAGGCATTAAGTACCAAATATCTCATCAAGTATTGATTGATAGAAAATAGGTGCCAAGTCTTTCTAATAAAGGTCAACCTCTATCTCATTTGATTGATTCAACACATATTCTAATTGAAATTTAACTTACGACCTCTTAAATATGTGTCTTCATGACTTCTCAATGCAAGAGGCCTATATATTTACACACTAATTTCTTTTTATAAATTTTGATCAATTAATCTTTCAAAGCACTTTTACATGGTTTGAAATTGGCTATAAATCTTAACCTTTCAAAGATTCAGATAGAGGAGATTCATTGGTGTTAATCAATGCGTGCAAGGAAAGGAAATTTCAAAATTGGAAGCTTGAATATATCTTACAACAGATCTGGAGTTTATTGGATAAGCTGGAAAATTATCAAATCAATCATATATATAGGGAGGGAAATAGGATGGAAAATTTTCTAGCAAATTTGGGTTGTGAGCAAAAGGAAGAGCAAGTTATCTATGATTCCTATTCTACAAACCTTCAAGAGAATCTGAAAGTTATATTAGAAAATGAAGGTGGGGAATAAGTTTACCAAGGCTCTACAAAATATAGCGCACATGAAGTGCTCCCCACAATTTTGCTAGATATTACTTAGAAGCATTTTCACTTCCTGCAGAATGGAAAGGAATGACTGAATAAGCATCTTGAACAAATGGCTCTACAAAATATAACATTGGGAAGTGCTCCCCACAATTCCACTAGATACTACTTGGAAGCATTGTTACTTCTAGATGAATGGTGGGGAATGGTTGAATAAGCATCTTGAATAAATTGAGTTATAAAGGAAGCATAATATGTGTTGGCATGGCAATATAAGGACATGGAATGGATCATATTTAAGGATGGATTATATCCAATGTCATTTTACCAATAGATAATCCTTCAAATATGATTTGTTTCATATGCCTAGTTGGTGAAGGCATATGTCACATCTCCCCACAATCCTACTATATTTCACTTGGAAGTCTTTTCACCTTTTGTGGAATGGTGGTGGCAAATGTCACACATCAAACTATAATCAATTTATGACAAGTAATAACCTTGTATTTTTTTACAAGATCGTCGATTTCTTGCATTTGGAGGATCATTTACTAATGTTGAATAATGTACATTTCAAAGTATTTAATTCTATCAATAAATGTGACAAATCATGCCTTGATCTGGATGTGGAGGCATATGTCACATATCAATTTGCAATGATTGTTCCTAGGAGACCTCCCCACAATTCTTCCAGACTTCTCATGGAAGTCTTTTCATCTACAACAGAATGGTAGGGGTATACGTCATACACCTAATTGTATTCAATTTCTTGACAATAACCTTGTATTTTTGTAGGATCATTAAATGTTGGAGGTTAGAGTCTTAATTAATATTTCCAAAGCACACTTCAAATTATTTCAAATATATAAACAAATGTTCCAAGTATTTAATTGCATGCTGCAATAAGATCTAGCAGTAATTATGAAGATACCAATCAGTGGATTTTCATTGCTAAGAAATTTAGGTTGTCAGATTAAAAAGGGATTAATCAACACTTTCTCAATTAGTGGTCTCCAGTGTAGATTGTTTGGTAGTTCATATATCATGAAGGTGGTATTTTAGGGTGGTGCATTCTCCCTGTCTCTATATTTTAAATCATTTATTGCTTCTCCAACTTCCAAATTATGGGATATCAACCAAAGAATCTCAAGGTGTCATTTCTGGTGCAAAATTAGGAACAACCTTTCAATGGGTACCTATCAAACACAAAATTGGGCCAAATATTTAATGTCTACTATCCCAGTGTGGTTGAATGCATTCAAATTATTCTTGGTGTAGAAATATATATTGACCACAAGCTCCATGCCTCATTTTCCCATCCCAAGTACTTTCAATTTTTGTGTCTAATGCCCTAGATCTTGTGCAATGCTTTGAATATCTAGAGGTGATAGTAGATGAAATGGTCTACAACCAATTCTTGAGTGATAATGGTCTACTACACAATGTACAAATATATATGCATTTGATAAGGGGAAGGGTTTAGTTGGAAGATTGTTTCCAAAAAGCTACTTGAAATATAAGAGAGTGTTTGTGGTTGTTTATGACACCATTAAGAAAGCTCTACAAATGAACTATGAAAGAAATCTATACAGGGTTCTGGATATACATTCTAAAGAAATTGGTACTTAGTTGGTGAATGGAATAAAGGAAAAATGTTTTTCCATTTCTTTTCTCCACTCTCATTGCAGGCACCACAATGCAAATTCTCCTCCTCTACTGCTTGCCTCAATCCATGATGATGATTTATATTAGGAGTTCCAGGATGATAATTTTGTGGAAAATGGTGATATGGTTTGAAAAGATATGATAATATGGTAGATTTTTTTATGAAGATACTTGCAAATTCTTGTAATTATGTAATATCTCTAGCTGCTTCTTCTAGTTGTTATGCTAAAGCTTCTCATACGAGCTAGTGTTTTTTGGTCCTAGTAATTTTTGTAATCAATAGGCAACAACCTTCCCACTCTGATACTATTGTATATTTCTACTATATAATATAATATATAGGCTAAATGACTTTTTCCAAAAAAAAAAAAAAAAGAACAAAACTATCCTCTTTATATTTGTTTTGTTAATTTATTAAACATTGGGTCATAGGTTAACATTTTCATCTCAACATATAACAAATTAGACATATTCCAACTCAATACTTCCACTAGTTGTATGATTTTTGGTCTAAGACAAACTATAGCATATATTGAACTGCCAACTTACATGTTAAAAATATTTTCCTTCTTTTATTATGTTTACATTCATGATAATTTTTTTCTAATTTATGTATTTAGAGAAACTTTAAATAATGAAGTTTTTCTATGTTTTATTTTATTTCGTTGTTTTTATTGTGTGATTTGTTTCATTCTCTTTATAGTGCATTTATTGTCTTGGCATGTTCCTTTATTAAATACTTTTATAATTTTCCTAGAGTAATGTTCTCCTCATCCTTTTACTTCTCCAACCTCTAGTGGTCACGTCTTATGAATTATTATGTGTGGCTCTATATTTTCGCATGATCACTACATTATTTTAGATATCCATAATGACTCTACTATTAGACCTCATGGATCATATTAAGAATGTTTATCTTCTATCCTAAATACTTATCGTGTTATTAAAAATGAAACTACACATCACGCCAATATTTTTACTATATTTAATTAGAGTGATCTAAGAGAAATAAAAGGCATCAAGAGACTTCACTAAATTGGAGGATCCTTCCCATGCATAAAAATATTAACATAAATTAATCATTTTACATCTCATTCAAATGCAAATTGATAGATCCAAACATGTCCCAAAATATTAATACTAAATACTTTAGTGATTATCATATAATGGATGGGTGTGGTAGAAATAGTTGTTTCACACTAAAGCACATAATTTAAGATCATACCTCAAGTTGACATGATAATGATAATCCTTCTTATTCCAAAAACCATAATTCTAAGCAAGCCAAGTTATCACATTAAAATGTAAAACAACATAAAATTAAGAAAAAAATTACATACAAGTAGGCATAAATGAATCAATATATGGTGGTATGATTACATTAGAAACAAATAATTTTCAAAAGGATCAAGACAATACAAGTTCCATATTCCATAAGGAACATATTTCCTAGAGACACATTCTCACGTTCCATCTGATAATAAAGGAATGTCTAATATTGATTGAAATGCCTTAAAAAAGAGACATGAAATGAGATACATTATATAATAATTCATTTCTATATGATAATTTTTATTCACAAATTTTGAAAATTTTGGCCCGATATATCATTAATGTCAAATTAGTCGCGTAGTACTTCACAACTTAGCTAGTATGTGTTAAAAATGGAAATAAAGGCTTTTTAAAATTACTTTAGTACTTCGCCTATTGAGAAATATTTTGAAAATTATTCCCTCTCACCTAAAATGTGTAGCAATAGAGTTATACATTTTCTAACATTCCTCAAAACATTGTCTAGTGTGTAGACTATAATGGACACCTATCCTTCTTACTTGCTTGCATTAAGAAATGACTTTCATAGGAGTCATAGCAAACCTTCGCTTGAAGAATATAATAAAAAATCCCACTAGCAAGGATATAATAGCAGTGAAGATGATCCTAGGTGTCAATTTCATTAGGCCCGTTGAAAGGTATAGGATTGACACAAACATCACTTCATGCTTTGTTGCGTCCTTGCTCGATCTATGTGAGCAAAAGGAAATGGTGAAGCAACTAGCCTCCAAAATTTTCAAAAAACACAATTTGGTAGGGTTGGATGAAACCCTGGCCTCAGTAAGGCTTGGTGTTGGTGTCCCAAGGCTGTGGGTCATTTAGCATGGGTGTGCAAGGGTTGGTGGAGTTAAATGGATTCCTTTCCTAAGCAATTTTCACTCAGTCACACTGGCATGATACAAAACGATGGTGAGTATGGGGTGTGGTTTTCTGAAGAAATTCAATAACCATGAGGCTATCATAGATCTTGAGTGGATAATGGATTTTGATGCCTCCCTTGATTGTGTGAGGGCGTCAACTTATCTCTTTTTAAAAAAAATTGTCATATGTTTTTTTCCTCCTTGTAACGTTCTGAGGCTTATGCTATTTTTTGGCCCGTCTGTGCCTCTCTCTATTTCTTGGGGACATTTTTTCTATGTTTTTTGGTCCCTCAAGACTACACTTTTTTTGTAAGATTTATTATACTCTTATGTATTCTACTTATTATCAATATATATAGTTTAGGTTTATTGCCTTTTATTTAAAAAAAAACTTATTCACAAAGAAATAATTCATAGGTTCATGGTCAACCATCACCATGTGTGTAACATATAAAATCTTGAGGGACACTCCTATAGGGGGATTATGTTCTTATGATACATATTTTTGACCCCATGGCTACAACCCAAAGCATTTTTTATGAATAGTGTATATATTAACATTCATAAAATAGTGTTTCTCATATTCTTGAAAAAAATGGTGGGTGGAAAAAGTTAAATTTGAACATTATCATGTATGCTCTATTTTTTACATGCTACATGCTTTCACTTTGTGTGTAGTGTTTTTAATCTACTAAAAATACAAGAAAATCAAGCAAAAGACTAAAAACAAGAACATTAAGATATGGTTATAAGGAGTTCAAACCAGCATAGAAAACCTCTTGTTGTGTAGATGTGCCCACGATGTGTGATGGGTTGTGTGCTCACTCAAAATTTTGGCAGCATAACAATGCTCTAGTGAAAAATGGGTGAGAGAGATGAAAATGTCTAAGTGTTGGGCTAAATAGATTTAGGAGGATAATGGATGAATGGCTAGGATTTCATGATGGAGATCAGTGGTTGAGGATGATTGGGATCTCTCAAGCCATAGGATTATGCCAAGTGGCACAAGGAGAGGGCTTGAGAGGGAGATTGTACCCTTGAGGGTACAAAGCCCATGTGCTTGATGTGATGGGAAGGGTTGACCCACTTAATCATAAATTAAGTGTGTGAAAATGTTTAGTAGGTAGATTAGATGGGGATTAGCATTAGGATAAGGATTGGGTGTAGATTATGGTGGATGTGATGGGAGGAGAGAGAAATGGCAAAGGGAATTACATATTTAGATTTAATCCCTATAAGGTATAAGAACTAAATTAAATAAATTGATATATTTATTTAATTTAGGGGAGAATGATAAAGGGCGATAAAGTATTTAATTGATTAATTAAATACCTTAGGTATTTAAAGGACTTTAGAGGTATTAATTAAATAATAGCAATATTACTTAATTAATGTGGATAAGAGGATATTTAGATGAAGAAGGATAAATTTGGCCAAATGTAAGTGGCCAAATTTAGGTGTCTACATTTTTCCCCTCTTTGAGATGGTATTATGAAGTAGTGTCATTTCGAAGAAGATTAAAACATAACACCAAGAAGAAGATGGATAGATTAGGGAAGATTCCCCATTCATTCAAATGAGTGACCATGAGGAAAGATGACAGGAGTGAAGATGAATATTAGGGATTGAGGATGCCCCCTCGAGAGGACTTGCGAGCTCTAGAGAACACAAGTGTGCTCTTGAAATGGATGAGATGATGAAAGGGTAGATGGGGAAGATGATGCAAAGTGATGGATAGAATAGGGGATGGGAGGAAGAAGAGATAGTGGAAGGAGAAGATGAGAAGTAGGAAAGCACAAATAGATTCAAAGAAAAATGTGATGTTTCCCTAGTCAAGCTACAAGCCAAGATTGATTGATGATGGATGGAGTGTTGTTGATGAGGGAATGATATATCCTGAAAAAACACAAGGATAGGGAAGGATACATCCCAAAACAACACAAAATGATAGGGAAGGATACATCCCAATGATGATGATGAGAGTGTTGTTGATGAGGGAAGGATACATCCCAAAAAAACACAAAAGGATAGGGAAGGATACATCTCAATGATGATGATGATGAGAGTGTTGTTGATGAGGGAAGGATATATCCAAAAACAACACAAAAGGATAGGGAAGCATACATCCCGATGATGATGATGATGATGATGATTGGATCAAGGCTTGTAGCAAGGCTAAGAACAAGACCAAAGATTCAATTAGACAATTTGTGCTAGATTGAATGGATGAGGGTTGGATTGAGATGTGAGATTTCTAAAATGAATGAAGATTATGGTGGAAAATATGCTTAGAATAAAAAATCTATATTATCCTAAGAATATTGAAGAGATGATGAAAGGATGAGGATAGATGAAAATATTCTTAGAATAAGAAATCTATATTATCCTAAGAAGGTTGATAAGATGATGATATGATGAAGATTCATGAAAAGATGCTTAGAATAAAAAATCTATATTATCCTAAGAAGGTTGAAGAGATGATGATATGATGAAGATTGATGAAAAATGCTTAGAATAAATTTTTTTTATTATCCTAATAAGGTTGAAAAGATGATGATATGATGAAGATTGATGAAAAGATGCTTAGAATAAAAAATCTATATTATCCTAAGAAGTTTGAAGAGGTGATGATATGATGAAGATGGAGAAAGTGGAGTGATGAAAATAGATAAGATAGATGGGTGAGGAAGAGTGATGAAGGATGAATAGATTAGAAAAATGTAGGGTGAGTGGATGGGAAGATGGATTAGGAGCATCATATAAAAAATGCAGTGTAGTAAGCACTTAATTTGATATAGCATGGGATACTATGCACCAAGGTTTGAGGAACTAGGGTGACATTGTACCGCATGCATAGGAATGACACAACAAACAAAAAGGCTAGTCCAACATCCCAAAGTCACAAGGGGATTTGGTAGGACCAATGTTGGAAAACCACAAACACTAAGGATGCCCCAACAGAACACAAGACCACAATGATCTTTGTGGGAACTACACAGGACAACTAGGAAGACAAGATCATATAGAAAATCAAGATATGCCTCTATGTCTACCAGTCAAAGTGCACCATGATATGATGGATTGTGGTGACCTTGTGGAGGTATAATAGAAGCTCAAATGATAAAAAAAATGCCAAAAGCACCAAAAGATCACAATAAATTTCAAATATCCTTTGTCGTAGGACCAATAGATGGATGGGATTGATGTGGTCTGATTTGAGGAAGGATACATCTTGTTAAGACCAAATATGGAGGGTAGACTAGGTGATCGACATGACTTAGGATACTTCAGATAGGTTGAACCTCATGGTGCAATGGATTTTGTTGTTAGGGACTAGCTGGATAGGGACACACTTGATGATAGGACACATAACCAAGACACACCCTAAGGATAGACCTAGGGTCTTGAGGGCTAATCAAACATTAGCCTTGCCTATATGAAAGCATAGAGACCTTGTAGTTTGATAAAATATTAACAACTAATGATGAATAAAAGTGAAAAGAGGACAATGGAGACTTAGATGAATGACAGGGACTGACACAAAAGGACAGATAAAAGCCTCGAGGGCTCATCATAGATAGCCTTTCCTATGTGAAAGTGCAGAGGAAACATAGTTCAACAAAAGATCAGCGGATAATGGATATGGGATGATGAGATAACCATGATAATTAGATACAATGATGGAGTCGATATGAGGATAGGATAGACCATGTGGATAGGATGATGGTGATCGCGTGAAGCTTAAGAATGGGATAGGTATCCAAATCATCAAAAGATGAATTGGGAGAATGATGGGATGGACTGATAGATGACTGATGTAAAGTTATAGGAGATTGGGAAGATGTGTGAAAGAGGTGGGAGTGATAATAATGAGATAGATGGCATTGGGTTGCATGGGGGTAGCCTATAGCTAGATACCAATGAAAAATATTATGAGATGGAATGAGGATAGAGATGAATGGATAGAGAGATAAGGATGGGGGATGGAAAGGATTATATGATTATTGGATATGAAGATAAGGATGGGGAGATGGAAGGTATTTTTCAAATGGATGGATAGGAAGATAAGGATTTGGAAGATGGAATGGATTATGGTATAAAGGGATGAAGGGTTTAGGAGGAATAATGGAAGGAGGATGGGGAGGTAATGATAGGGAGATGGAAGGGATGACAGGATGGATGAAGGATGCCTCCAAGGACTATGTTACAAATCCAAAATATTCCCCACTCTAGATATGAAAGATGTAATAAGGAAAGAGGGATGGTAGATAGGAGAATGTGTAGATAAGGAAAAGGAGATGGATTGTAGAATGATGGGTGGACAAGGAAGGTAGATGGATGTGGATAGAATGCACACATAAGGAAGGTAGATGGGGAGGATAAGGAATGTGATAGGTTATGGATGACGAGAATGTATTCCAAGGTGTGTCCCAAGCATGTATATGTTTGCCCCTATCTATATCAAAATCACTAGGAGGATGGAGGGATTGGGATAAATGGGATATGATGGTTAGGATGTTTAAGATAGGTGGGATGGAGGAGATGGATGAAGGGGATGCAGTTGCCCCCAAGTGTGGAAGTAAACTGGATGGGGGATTTACACATGATGCCTATTTCTAGGTTTTCATCATGGTACTTATCCAAAGCTCTTGTTTTCCAAGTTTTCACCATTGGATGAATTATTTCTATTTACTTTTTTTTTTGGAAAGTATGAAAATGGAGATGGATAAGGATAGGGATGTGGATAAATGGATTTGGAAGACATGTGATAAGGGGATAGCTGAAGGACTCAAGCATCAAGTTCCTTATGAGGTAATAAGAGCCCATGTTAGAAATGACTATTGTATGTTGGTACAACCTTAGTAGGATGGATGGATTATGAAAGGGATTTTATGGGGAAATATGTGGGATGGGTTGTTGGAAAGTGCATGGATGAAATGATGGGGTGGATGTGTGATGGGGGAATGTTTGCAAGACCAACATTGGCACATATGGTGGGGGATGTGAAATGATAGGAGGATTAATGGAGGAGTTTGGATAATGAACTTTGGGACATAAGGACCCAAAATAGATTTAGAAGATGGAGGATGTGTGTGATTAGCTATTGGATTAGCAACTTTGGATGTTGTTATGGATGTTTCAATTGAAGGAATTGCATCCTTTTTCTTTGGGATCCACATGGTTTTGATTTTTTTTTTAATAGGATTGTGTAGCTTTTGGGGTTGATTTGGATTTTGGATTGGATTTTTCTTTTCTTCATCATGTCCTTTAGAGGGGACATGTGGATATTTAGGTTCATGTGGATGTTCAAATCTATCAAAAGCTACTTTGGCATCCAAAGTGCTTCCAATAGAAATGGGATGGGTGTGAGGAGATAGATGATGTGGAGAGGATATGAATGAAGTAATAGAGGTAGGATTTTGGACATGATGTGTGGATGTGGGAAGTGTAGTTGCATGACTTTATTGATCCTGATTAGTTATTATGAGAGTGGGATGTTTATGATGGGTGATATAGATAGGTGATTGATGGATATAAGCTCTTAAGATGGACTTAGTAAACAGAGGATGTGTGATGATGGATGGAGGGACATAAGGACAAAAAATGGATTTGGAGGATGAAAGAGGAATATGAACAGTTGTTTTGAGGTGATATGATTGAGGTAGAGGTGATGGATCTCTTTGAATTCTTGCAAAATTTTGATAAAATCATGATCTGGATCATGATTTTCAGTCTCTATGTCTAAGGGTGAACTAAAGGTTTTGGTTTGCAAACCCTAACTTTGTAAACGTTCTACCCTAAAACCTTTTAGTGTTATAATTTTATAGTGACCTATTCCTACTGTTTCTCAGTATAATTAGTTGTCACTTAAGCCCTTGAATGTGTCTAGTCACCCACCTCTCTAGCCTGAAATGACAGTCACACCATGAATTGTCACGTGCCAAATTTTTGTAAAGTCAGGTGAAATATTTTATTTTAAGGAACTTAAGTTGTCATCCTCAAGGGTCTTATTACCACCATTCTAGTCATGGACCCACCTTAATGTTAAAATTTAGCATGTGCAAGGATGTAGCCCGTCAGATTTGGAAATTTAATCCCCACCGCCCATCGCACACCACGCGGGAATTTATGAATAGCTGTCATAAAGGGTGCAAGATCCGTGAGATCATGATGTGTGTCCTTTCCTTGTAAGGCACGAACCTTGTACGAGTGTCCAATGACTAATAATGGGAGGATCGATGGCTGTGATGCTAGATTAAGATTTAATCCAAGTCGTTCATTGCACACCTCACAACCTTTAATTAATTCTTGCAAGACTACTTGTGAGGTACATGAATGGATGACACTTGGAGTGTCTCGACCACTATGCAGTTTATGGTGGAGTCCGTGGAATGAATGACATGGCTCCATGTCAACATTTTCTCATTGGCTATATGATGACGAGCTATGGTATTGGGTTTTCAAACCCAATTTGACCGCATCTTGGCTGCTTTATTCTCCACCTCATTCCAACATTGATGACCGATATTCAAAGATCAAAAAACATGCATGTGTTAGCCATTTTTCTTTGTAACTAGTGAGTATTAATGGTGTTCTCTCTTTAGGAGTGATCAAATTGAGTTCTTGTGTGTGTGAGGAATTAATTTCCAGCCATTATGAGGAATGATACGAAAAATCTCCAAGTACCTGAGTGATTAACAGTGGTGAAATTATCACTAGTAATTAATTGCTTCTTCGAGTGTGTGATGCAAAATTGATGATCAAACACCACCATAAGTGATTGATAACTATGGATGAAGTGGTGGCCAGTTTTTACCATTGCATTCAATAGTTAGCATTTTTATGAATTTGTGTAGAGCAAAGATGAGTAAGTCGATTACTTTTGTAACGCTAGTAAGGAGGTCCCCAAGACTCAACGTCCAGAAGTCCTAGGACAATGCTTCTGTACGTGAGCATAATGTACCTGAATGTGTTACAATCCTAGAGGAGAAATCCCCTAGTGAAAATTATTTGTGTGTTCCTACCATAAGTAGTAGATGGTTGAAGAGCCAAGGTGTTGCTACAGAGAAGATAGAAGGGAAAGGAAAAGATCCTACATCATTTGCACCAGGAGTGCACAGAAAGATAAGGTATGGCTGTGACACTTATGGAAGACAAAGTTCTCCAATTTATATCACATATAGCCCTTTAAACAGTGCAACAAAGACAGACTCGGGCTATCAATAGTATCTCAATATGATGAATCAATTGATCACCTTGAGATTGGAAGTATTATCGGTACCACCGATATCTGTGAAAACTCCAAGCGAGTGTGATGGCTCTGTGCCAGGTAAAGATAAAGACGAGGAGAGATTAGAAGTTTCTTCTCCACCCCTTCCAAGGATGTGAAGTGGAAACGTGTATCATGGGTTTAATTCTGGTGTTGGTCCTTCTTTTGGTTAAAAGAATTAGTGTTTGGATCTTCAAATTTTGTGTTGATTGATAGGGTTGTCATGGTGTTTTCTTTTGTTCCTCGTGTGGGTTGCTGGTTTTTTGTTTTTCACGCTGACTATGGACATTTGAGGTGATGTGGACATGGAATGCAGGGCCTTGCTAGCGGTTAAAGGGAAATTTTGGCGGTATTTGCATTTCCCTTGTTGATGGTGGTTATCAAATTTCCCTCCCCATTTTCAACAAATGATTGCAAGGCACCATGTGGGGATTCTTGAAATGAAATTAAAATTCAAGCTAAAATAACACATTTAGAAATGTAATTGCATTTTATTCATATTCTTGTTGCTCCCTTGTACTATAAAATAGATTATGTGGCTCATTGCAAGGGGTTATGGTTCCAAAATTTTGAGTCTTGTATGTAGTCTAGATACAAATTAAGTGCATAAAGGATACTAGTGAATAAACTAGTTGAATTGTCTTGGTTTTGAAACATATATGCAATAATCTTAAAATAGTTTTAAATAAATTATTGATATTGAAATAAATCTTATATCCCAAGAATTTTCTATCCTTTTGTAAATCTTTGCAAGTTATGAATGAAATATCAATGGTATCTTTGTTTGTTGTCAAATGTCTATTTGAATGTGTGTCCTTGTTTTTTTTTTACTCAATGAGTTAATTAAATACTTGAATAGGGTCATAGATTTTCTAAAATTTTCAAAGGATCTGGTAAGAAGTCATGTTTTGGGAGTTGTGAGTTTTCATGATGTAAGGCATTGTGGAAACAGTCCATTGTTATTAGAATTAAAGAATATCTGCATTAATAATTATTATATGTGTGACTCCATTTCCCAAATGATGAAACAATAGTATATTTACTAAGGTTATTTATAATTGAAACATGTAGATGGTCTATCCGATCATGAATTTAGAATCAAAACATAAATTCATTTAAAAATTGTTAACCACAAGGCATGTATTTGACATACTCCCTTGTTCCTAGTGAATGAATGATTATTTTCTTAAAGATCAACCAATCTTTCAGTGGATTATGTTTATTTACTCATCATAGGAACCAATCTGTGAGTTGATGTGTTCTCTACTAAGTAGATCAAAATGAACACAAATAGGAACAACCTCCCATGTCCCATAGAGCCTGAAGTGAAGGAGTAAAGTCCTTAAATCCTTTACTCATTAAGTTGGCCATTCATCTTAGGGATTCTTGATCATTGGAGTTGGATACTATTTAGAGAGTTCTAAGGGTGTACTAGGAAAACAACCAACAAAATGGAAACTATGTTGGGGATAAGTTCTCATTCTCTAGATGCAGAGCTTTATATCACAGTCAAATGGTGAGATAATTTTAAACATCTTGTTCAGATATTGATAAATTCTAGAACCTGCAAGAAGTTTCAATTGTAGCAAAGTTTGAAGAATCTGAAAGTGACTCCGCTGTGGAATCCAACCCAAAACATGTTCTATTTTGAAGAAAATTCATCTCATTTGAAGTTTACTCCACCATAAAAGGAGGTGGTGACTTTGAAAAAAGAACCTAATAAAGTCTACATCAAATCTCCTGATCTGCAGATCAGAGGATAAAGGATAGACTGTTGCTGCAAAATTCTAGGCTTTCTAACATAATTCAAGAAAATTTGATAATATGATGAGAAAATTATTTAAAATTTTCTATGCTCAAGCTATAAATGATTCCCTATTAAGTGAATTAACACTAGAATAGGGAATAGTGGTGAAAATTTAGCATGCCTTTTGAATGAAAATTTTAAATTAGTCCATTATCATAAATAGGCATGCTATAGTGTAATATATTAAGCAAAATACATAGGAGATGTGCATTGTAAAGGCTTAGGGTCATAATTGTTGAAAATAACTTGTGTAGCATTGTATAATTGCAAAGAAAAAATTATAATCCTCTTTCAAGGAGTTAGAATGCATAGTCAACCTACACATTCTGGTGTAGACATGAATGTAGCCATGCATGATGAACAACCTTTGATTGGTCAAAGGAATTTCAATATTCAGAGATATAGAGCCATTTGTTTTGAAAAAAATTGTGGTTATCCAAATGTTGTACCACCTAAGCTCAGGGATATGATACCAAAGTTCAATGGTGCAAAAGTTGAATCAACAAGCAGGCATCTACAAGAGTTTGTTGATATGATGAGGGATTAAGAATTGGACTTTGAAGATGTTGTCATGAAATTACTTGTTCAGTCCTTAAGGGGAGATCCAAGAGACTGGTTCTCTTATTTGCTAGCTTCCTCCATACATTCATGGGAATATTTTAAAGTATTTTTCATGGAAGAATTTGGAGAAAGGATTGATCTAATCCTAGTCAGACAAAAATTCATGAGTATGGAAAAGGAAGAGGATGAACTAGTTTTGTTCTTTAATCTCATATTCTCAAAGGTAATCAGAGAGATCCCTGCAAGTATAAGACCAAATGATGTTGAGTGTTTGGAGGTGTATTTGGGTGCATTCAACAAAAAGATGAGTTATCTCATGAGAGACAAAGAGCCTACTACATTTCATCAAGCCTACCAAATTTCCATTGACATTGAAAATAGTCTAAAGTATTCAATGATGAAGGGATATGCAACCACTAATGCTAGTAATCTTAATGCTCTTCATGTCAATGCAATTGGTGGATCAATTAATAGGAGTTTGAGCCAAGATGACAAAAATTGTATTGCTTTAATTTCTCTATCATCACAATGTGAGAGTCATTGTAAGGCTCAAGTGAAGAGCTTGCAGGATCAAGACAAATTTGATCAGGTATTCTCAGCCAAGAGATTACATTAAATTAAAAGGTATCAAGGAGAATCACCCTATGATTTGTTCTCTAGGTTTGTGGACACATTATTAGAGATACCTAAAGATATCAGACCTCAAGACTCTATATGCATTGATTTTTTTTGTGACATGTATCAATTAGGATTGAGCACTTTACCAAAAGAGTTGAAGCCTCATAATATGAGTTAGGTGATTGATTGGATAAGGGTTGTAGAGGAAGCTAAGAATGAATATACATGATAAGTGTTACCTCATAGTGTTACCAGTGGTTACCATGATGAAGAGAATCAAGAAGATGTAAAAAAATGTGAACAACCGGTTGATCACTATTGTCATTTTACAAGCACCATAGATGTAGATCCATGGAGCAATGTTGAGGATGGAGATACACAATATGAAGATAAGGAAATGGTACATGATTTTCATCCTTGGGATGTCCTAGATTTTGAGTAAGCACAAAGGATGCAAAGGGAAGCCCTATGTTCTAGTTTAATCAAGGATGATGATGCACAAATCAATGGCCAAGGTGATGAAATTGAACTTGGTCGGTCCTCTGTTGATTTTATGAAATTGAAGTGGAATCTCTGGCTTCAAGTAGAGGACATATTGACAGCCTTGAAAGGGTGCATTCGCTAGGCAGTGAACAATTTTCTTCATGTGAAGAATTCTCAAAATGTGGATCAATAATTTTGAGTACAAATGATGAAGAGGATGTTGGAAATGCTTCTCTCTGATTTTCAAGTGATCACATTGATTTTAAGTGCATTGATGATCCTAGAGAGTGGGAACCTCATATTGAAAAGGCAAGGGGGTATGTGGAAACAATGAAAGTGTGGCAGAATCCATTATTTGATGAACTTTCATTAGTAGGTGAGGTTATAAATGATGACCCTTATTGGTGTAGGAGCAATCCACTCTTTGTGGAAAATCTTGATGAGTTTTTGGCAAGTTCCATTGGTGAATATGTTGGAGATGATACAAGTGAGATAGTAAGAATTGAGGATCAGACTGACATTGAGGTTTGTGACTTTATCTTTGAAGATGGCAACCCTGATTTAATGGCACCCTAATTATATGAAATATGCAATGGCATGAGTATTGATGAAGTTGATTACTCACAAGTGAACCAAAAAATTGTATCTAAGAAGTACCAAGAGTGTAACTTAGGTTTTTTGATAATTGAGTGTGATAATTGTTCATGGGGGGAAGAGTTTGAATACAAGGATGGCATTGTCTATAGTGACAATCCTAAATATTGTACTAAAATTGAGAGGGATGTAGATGGGCATGCCCATGCTCATGTGATACATGATTGTGTATTTGAAATAGAGGTTGAGTTGTCAACCACACATGATAATGAGATGACATACACATGGATGAAGGGAGACACTTGTTACTGAATAATTGAATTATACATTATGATGGATACATTAGTCCTAAAACAGGATTGTTGCTTGTTGATGAGGATGAATAGTTTGATGAGTCTTTAGTTTGTATCAACATTGCAGGATTGTTTGATCCATGGAGAGGAATTTAGGGGGGAAGATTGCATGAAATGTGATACAGATCAATATGAGTGTGCATTTGAATTCTTTATAGATGCCCCATATCTTTTGGACCTTATTATGGAATTGTTTCTATCCAATAACGACAACACTCATGCCAAGTACAATGAAGGTGATATTGAATATGATTTTTTTCTTTTTGATACTCCAAGAGCTTGGTCCAGCATACATCAAAGTGTTTGTGAAGGGTTTCCATTTGATGGACGAGATGGATGTAAAGGTAAAATGTATGATCATTGTTGGCCTCCTACAATGATTTAACAACTAGGCCTTTATAATTGTGATTCAGAGATTGGACATCTAACCTAAACAACTATTTCAATCATCATCAAGGTGCATTTAAATTTTCAACCCAGGAACGTGAACTTGAAATGGGTCAACATAGTATGTGCACTAGGAACCCAAAGTAGCCATTCTCATTCTACAACTAAGAAAGACACAATGTGGAAAGTTAAGTGTTTAGAGGGGAATAAAATAAATTTTGTACATCAACAAATAATTACACAAAGCTGAAATGCATGATAGGAATGAAAATATGAGCAACAAACAGGAAACTACTATGTTTGCTTTGGCTGTAGGAATAGTCATAGAATGAAATTCTAGTGGCTACAGGAATAGTTAGTGCCAAATATCTAATCTAATTACTAAGTAGAAAATAATACTAAACTAAGGGATGAATTAATCACCAAGTGGGACCCCTTGGATAAGTATCCTCTAAACTAATGGAAACTCAGATGCTCAAACTTAGAAATTCATTTTATTCACTGAAATCATGAGTACAAAAAGAGTAGCATAACTGTATTGCTAAAAAATTAAGAGTGCAAGTACAATATCACATCGTGTAACCTTGTGAGAAGGAGCATTTGATCCTTATTTATACTACCAACTAAACAAGGAAGTCAACTCCACAAACTGGGAGGATTCCACATTAGGGAAAGCAAAGAAAGTGGAGCAGTGATAGTTATGCATGCATAGAATCCTGTCAGACATGCAGGTCCAAACACAGATTTAGCACAGTAGTAACACCCACACTGCTCAACAACATTAAAGACCACTATAAGGTGGGTACATCCAATTTGCATGGGGAATTTTCTACTGTTAACCTCCTTTGACCTTTGAATGATTCCCTTGCTAGACGTTATGGTGCATGCCCAGTTGGCAGTGTCTTTCTCAATTTAGCATCCTTAAATTATATATGTATGGCAATGTTAGTATGCACAATAATTGCATATCTGTAACCACCTAAAATAAAATTCATTAACCACATGCAAGATTAATATAGATAGTCCAAATAACGTGCCAATATCATTAAATATTTATAGAAAATAGGATTAGGTCCAATGTCATAGTTTTGGGGGAAATATAATAAAAGTATCAATACTTAACATCAAATTCCATGATAACTTCAACAACTAGACCATAAAGTCTACCCAAAACTAGACCATAAACTAGAATCATCACCCCCCCAACCTAAGATCTTGTTGGTCCTCCAGTAGGGGAAGAGTTGTTCTTCTACTTGGTCAATGCTTTGGAATTTGCAATTGACAACTATCCTACATCAGTGTTTGTTGTGCGTGAATCAGGGTCCCAATAGAATCCTCTTAATCTATCCAATCTACTCCATCTCTATCTCTCTACAGCAATGTCATAGTGGTATAACCTGAAGTTCGGTACATACCACATTAGGATGGGTGGCTAAAAATTTAGGGGAAGACAAAATTGCCCTTTTGTCCTTCCAATGTGAATATATCTGTCAATTATTTTAAGAGTTGTAGCATAGTTTTGTATAGAGTGGGGCTCAGATTGCTTTAGCTCATTAGTTAGGCTATTCCATCTTTGTGAGAGGTATCTTTTCATAGTTTCCTCTCTTGCTTTTTCCTTTACCTCATATTCACTATAAACTACTTCTATCCAGGGCATAATTCTATTACCATAGCTTGGTCTAAAAAGTATTTTGTGCCATTCCCTGAAAGTTTACCTTGGATTCCTTGACTTAGCCCTAATGGACAAAGGGATGTTGGATTCCAATTGCTTATAAGGCCCATATTGTTGTCCCCAACTAATCTCATTTTGCACCCAAGACATAAATTCCCTTAATTGGACATCTCCAACATACAACAGTGGATTCCAATCATGGTCTTGAGTTGCAACATAATTATGCAAATAAAATTCATACAACAAATTCTTCATTTCAGGGGAAGCAATCCGATAAGCATTGAAAAAGTCCATAGGGGTCTCAATGGAAGGGTTCAAACCTGAGACAATTCTTGCCAGCCTAAAAGAAAGATATTTCTCTTTCAAATGTGGAGCATAGACCCTTGGAGGGGTCCTACACTCTAAAATATTTGGTACCAGAGCTGCCATATCATCCACCTTCTTCTTTAAGGTGGAAATTTTTCCATCCTTGTCCTCAATCTCCTCATCTTTCTTTTGAATTTCCTTCTTCAACCTACATTTTTCCTCCTTCCATTATTTTTCCCTTCTTTGCATCTCTTTCCATAAATGCATAGCTACCTTTTGCATTGAAAAATTAGGGGGGTTATGTATTCCTACCATCATTTTTCCTAACACTGATGCTTGCTCTTCGCATGGTACTAGTTGCAAAGATTTAGGTTGTCCCGTCAATTCCAACTACAAGGGCACTAATTGTTCTCCCAATTCTTGTTGTTGTTGCAGGGACTGCTGCTCCTGTTCTTGCTTTTGCTGCAGGATCTCTTGCTATAGGATCTCTGGTTCATGCTCTTAATTTTCCATTTCTCCTGCAATGTTAGCAAAATTGACCAGTGTTATGTTTGTTGCACTCTTAAATATGTCCTCTTATTCGACATTCACCTACCATTTTGAGCTTTCGCGTCCCCCTGTGATATTTCTCTAGACTTAGGGCTTTCCTGTGGAGACGTAACAAAGGCTAGCCTGATTGGTCTTGATTTTCTGGGAGGGCTCTCATGTTTTCCTTTAGCTACAGGATGAATAGTGCCAACCTTTCTCTTCTTAGAGCTTGGCACGTCTTTTTCTATTGGCTACCTTTTATCTTTTTTTTCCTTGTTTTTGCTTCTCTCTTTTGTGCCCTAGTTTTCATCAGGGTGCCAAGGGGAACATCATCATTAGAATTTGAGGAAGAGCTTTCTTTCTTTGAGTGTTTTGTCTTAGAAGAACTAACTTCTATGGTTTCTTCTGCTACAAGAGGGTTTACACTAGGGACTACACCAGAGGTTGAAGCACCAAGAGTGGCTTCAGCCATGCTCAATCTCTTGCTAGACCTACAAGGTTGAGGTAAAACCCTAGGTTGCAAATGCTCTAGTCTAATTTGATCAATTTTAATGAATTCTTCCCAGGTCATTCTAGACATATCATGTAGAGAATTCTCAACTAACAATTTAATCAGACAATGGTGGGAAACAAAATTGTCCCTACCTTTCTAAGTCTCAACCACCATGATTGAAAGAAGGTTGTATAGCACGTTTGACACATTCATCCTCCTTTTGTGCCTCATGTGATTCAAAATCTTGAAGTGCACAGAATGAAAATTTGACTGGCGACCTTCACAGGTGATATATTTTATGACATAAATAGCTATCTACTTCCATGGCTCAGGTAGAGACATTCTCTTTGCACCCTATTTATCTATGCTTAGTGGAGGGTCATTCGGCTCTGTAAATTCAGCCCAAGCTAATCTAGCATCTATGGAAGTAAGGTAATTTTCACCATCAGTAAGTAACCTTGTAACTTCTTCAATTATTTCCTTAGTTGCTATGACCTCCAGCCCTTTTACTATGGCTTTCCCTTTAGACAATGTCTGGGCAAACTCTAATGCAATGTCTTCATAGAAATCATCTAGCTTCAGGAAGTAGTCTATTCATCCACAATTTCTGAATTTGGCCAGGAAGGGTGCATCCTACAATAATACATCATGCACCGTGGGTTCATTTCAAATTAACCCACCTCCCATTGTCTACAATCAACTAGTCACTCTACGGTTTCCTTCCTGCAATTCTCGTCTAAAAACCAAATTCACCTTCCTACAACACTTGCTAAATTTCCAATGCCAGTGTCGACTGAATTTTCCTTTTCTAATTTTCCTTTTGATATGATAGGGTCAATAATGGAAAGGAAGGAACTCATAATAAAGGAAATTTGTGATGGAGAGAAATGGCAGTGGCAGATGGTGTGACTTCACATATGTGATTTGTCCTCTCACTTAGATTTCAAATTGGCTCAAATTAAATTTTGTTGATGATGACCATCATGGACCAACATGTGGGAAAATATTCACATCTTATTCCCCCCAACCTAAATTTGGGCATGTGTCCTCACATGCAAGATGGTGATTTGGCAGGGTAGGGAATAGTGGCATGCTATAGTGAATGTCCATACTAATGTATAACAATTGAATGAAATGCACTTAAAGAAAATTAAGATATAGCAATCAATGTGCACATACCTGAATGTGTGGAGGATTTGTTGCAAAGATCATGGAGAAAGTACCATTCACCTTTTTAGGAAATAAGTTGAGCAATTAATGAGGTGGGATGAGGTGGAGTGGAATGAAGTGAAGTGATGGAAGAGATAAAAAGGTGGAGATGGATGGGAAGATGGGTGGATGGGTGAAGAAGTGGACCCCATAGAAGTGGAAGTCTTTATTATGACAAGTACATACCTTAATTATCGAGAAGGAGGGACACTAGGTCCACTTCCTTTGGTTGCAGGAAGCTCGGGTGCTACATGCTGAGTGAATTTTTGTAGGAACTCCTCTTTGGAACTTGGCTTGTGATACAATCTGAGGTGGTGACCATTGAAAAGAAACTTAAATCCGATTGGATCAATAGTAACGAGTTGTATAGTACCATTGGGAAAGACCTTAACAATATCATATGGTCCTAACCACCTTGTTTGCAATTTCCTGCATTGTCCTGATACCTTGAGTCATAGAGAAGGGCCCAATCTCCTAGTTGGAATTTCTTTTCCTTGATAAATTTTTCATGCCATTTGATTCTCTGATTCTGCATTACCTCTATGTGATGTAAGGCTGCTCTTTGTATCTCATCCAAACCATTCAACTGCATGATTCTCTCTTTTTATGCCTCAGAGATATCCATCCCTAAGTTTACTACAGTCCTAAGAGTCTTATGTTCAAAATAAATGGGAATCATGGTTGTATTTCCATACAATAACTCAAATGGAGTGAAGCCTGTAGTTGTTTTCCAAGTTGTCCTATAGGCCCAAACAACTTTTGGTAATCTATTTTCCCAATCCTTTATGTGGATAGCTACTGTTTTAGTCAAAATGGCTTCAATTTCCCTGTTGGTCACCTCAACTTGGCCATTGGCCTGAGGGTGGTAAGGATTGTACTTTGTGTGTCTTATGTTGTACTCATTAACTAGTGCTACAATAAGGGTTGATGTGAATTGAGCCCTTTGATCAGTCACTATCGCTCTTGGAACTCCATACCTTGTGAAAATCTCCTCATAAAGAAATTTTACAATCTTATTATCTCTTACATGCTTCATGGCCTTAACTTCTACTCACTTTGTTACATAATCAATGCATACTAGGATATAGGACTTACCATTTGATAGAGGGTCAATGGGTCCTATAAAATCCAGTCCCCACTTGTCAAAGGGAGTGATTACCACCTGAGGGTAAAGTGGCATCTCATCATATTTGGTTGGCCTGCCCATTCTTTGGCATCTATCACATTTTATCGTATACCTTCTTGCATCCTTGTGGAGTGTTGGCCAGTAATATCCTGTGTTCAAAATTTGCATTGTTGTCCTCTTGGCTGCAAAATGTCCTCCTGGTTGCAAAATGTCCTCCACATGGTTTGTTGTGACATGCATGCAAAATTTCATATGTCTCATCTTATCTCACACATCTCTCATGACATGGTCTAGTCCGTGTAAAACAAACATTCAGCAATCCATGAGAAAGGAAAATATTTTTCAATAAGTGCCCTTCTCTCTTTTGGAGAAAAGTGAGGAGGAACTCTACCTATGACTAGATAGTTAGCTATGTCAGCATACCAGGTGTTTGTGTACTGATGGAGAATAGATGCTCATCAGGAAAAGAGTCATCTATGGCTTGATTATCCCCTGATGTAGTCAGTCTGGAAAGAAAATCTGCAACAACATTGGCCTTCCCTAGTTTATCCACAATGGTTATGTCAAACTCCTGCATCAACAATAACCATCTTGCTAACCTACCTGTGATCAAAGGTTTATTCATGAGATATCTAATGGTTGCATGATCAGTGTGCATGAATATTTGATAACCTTGTGATGTAATGCCAGAATTTGTTCAGGGCATAGATTACTGCCAACATTTCTTTCTCTATCACTATATAGTTGAATTTAGCTCCCTACAAATTTTTGCTGAAAAAATAAATGGCATTTTCAATAGCTCCTTCTTTATGTCCTAAAATTGCTCCTATGGCATAATATGATGCATCTATATGGATGTGGAAAGGAAGCTCCCAATTAGGTCCCTTAAGTACACTTGAGCATGAGTCAAGGCTACCTTTAAATCAAAAAAATCCTTGTCACAATATTCAGTCCATTGGAATTCAACACCTTTAGTGAGAAGAGTATACAATGGTGTTGCTATTTTGCTAAAATTCTTGATGAAATGCCTGTAGTATCCTGCATGACCCAAGAAACTCCTAACATCATTTTTTTTTGCATGTGTGGGAAGATTTGTGACCACCTCAATCTTTGCAAGATCTACTTGAATTCCTTTGTGGGAGATGTACTGACCAAGGACTACATCTTCTTGCATCATCATAAAGCACTTTTCATTATTTAATGGAAAATTTTGGTCTTCATGTCTTTGTAGGACTCCCCTGAGATTTTCAATTCCTAATTGAAATCAGCACCATAGGTAGTAAAGTCATCCATGTAAATCTCCATGCAATCAAGAGAGATATTAGAAAATATGCTAATGACTGCCCTTTGAAAAGTTTCGGGTGCATTGCATAGGCAAAATGGGAGTACTAAGTAGGCATAGGTCCCCTATGGATAGGTAAAAGTGGTCTTCTCTTGGTCCTCTGATGCAATTTGGATCTAGTTATAGCCACTGAATCCATCTAGGAAAGAAAAGTATTGCTTCCCTACAAGTGTTTCCAAAACTTGATCTATGAAAGGTAAGGGGAAATGGTCCTTTTTGGTGGCAGCATTAAGTTCCCTGTAATCAACACAAACTCACCATTTCCCTCCTTTTTTAGGCACAATCACTAATGGATACACCCATTGGCTATCTAAAATGGGGTAGATGAATCTTGTATCTAGTAACTTCTATAGTTCTCCTTTTACAATGTCTCTCAGTACAGAGTTAATTCTTCTTTATGGCTACCTCACTGGGTTCCAATCATCTTTAATGTAAATTTTGTGAGTGCAAAGCTTAGGGTCCAATCCCTTCATATCATGATAGTCTCACGTAAATGCATGTTGGTGGGTCCTCAATAAGTTTGTCAATGACAACTATTGTTCTCCACTCAATTTGTTGTTAACATTCAAATATTTTCCTTCTAACACCTACACTTGTGTAGTTAACTCTATCATGGTTGCTTCATTGATGCATGGTACCTTGATTTCATATGGAAGAAATGTATGAGACATACAATTTTTTGCAGGAAGTCCAACTATAGGAAGAGTGGTTATAGGAAGAACATCTACATGAAGAATGTATGTAGGAACAATGGTTATAGGAAGAGAAGGTAGAAGTGTCTTGACTGGAACAATAGAGTGGGAAGATGACGCTTCCTCCACTTCACAATGGTTTTGAATGATGTTAGCCAACACTTCATCTTTTTCTTGAAGCTGCATGAAAGATCTTCTTCCTAGTATCATAAGATACACCACAGAATTAACGTCATTGGCCTCTTCACCAACATGTGGCCATACAGGGTTATCTTCATCATGGGATGGCTAAGAAGGAGGCATAAAGAACAAAAATTTTGGTGCCCCTCCCATTAGAAATGGTCATGTCTCCTGAGCGGCATCCAATATATGTGTCTATAGTTGCTAACCATAGCCTCCCAAGAATAATGGGATACCCACCTAGTGTAGCTTTAGGAGAAAGAATCATGAAGTCTGATGGGTACTCCCAGGAGTCTAGAATCACCATGAGATCCTCCACTATACCATCAGGTTTAATAGTAGAACTATCAGCAAGCTACAGGATAGTAGGATTAGATCTCATGCTTGCAATGTTTAGTTGCTACAAGATATCTTTAGTCATTACATTTATTGTTGCCCCTAAATAAATTAGAGCATTCTTGATTTGGATCTCATTTATAACAACTACTACTATAGGACTACCTGGGTCATTGTACTTGGGGATAGTCACTTTTCCAAGAATGATGTCAACCAATTGTCCCACCACATGAACTATAGTTGGGTCTTTATTTTTTCTTCCTAGCTTCTTGAGACATGCTTCTTTGATTTCCTTTCCATAGATTGGGACATCCTTTTTGGATTGAAATAGAGGTATTTGGACACATATATGCTTCAGCTGATCTAGGATATCAAAGGCTATGTCCTCCTTTACTTCCTTTTTCTTGGAAACTTCCAATCTCTAAGGAAATGGTGGTGCTTGTTTAGTCTGCTTGGTTGGGGCTGGTTTAGGACTCTTAGGTGCATTTAGCTAAATGGGATCATTCATAGATTCCTCTTCCTCTTCCATAGGAAGCTCAGTGATGATGGGCTTCGAAGGGGCTGGTAAAATAGTTCCTGAATGCAAGTGGATTCCACTTACACTCATAGCATATGCAGGAAATTGATTTGAATCAGCAAAATATATAGGTTGTTGTTGTGGTTTGTTATTTGGATTGGGTGTGGGCTAAGCTGGTAGTTGAGTAGGTTTAGCTAGATTTGAGCTTGGATTAGCATGGGGAGGTATTATAGTAGTCTATTAGGGCTGAGAAGGTGGTTGCATGTAACTATTTGGTTGGGTTGGCCATTGTTGTCCTCCCCTCCATTGATTTGTCTATTGCCAATTTCCTAGAGGTGGCTGCCAATGCCCTTGATATTTTTTCCAATTCCCCTAAGGTTGATGCCACTGGGGTGGAGAGTTTTGTTGATTGGGCCAAGCATTTGGAGGGAAATTCCAAGGTTGTGGTGGATATACTCCATAGTTGGATGGATATGGAGGCTACCATTGGTTACCAAATGAATAGGAATTAAAATATGGCCCAACATAAGATAGTGGATCTAGTGGCATACCTTGTCTTGGAGCCCAAGGCATCCTTTGTGCAACATATTAGACTTGATCTTCTTCAATCTGAATTGGCTTGAACTCGGGTGCAATCTGCTTACTTTCAATATTAGCTCCCATCTTGCATTTGTAATCATTCTTCTTTTGTCTGCAATGGGGGAACTACTCTGTCAACATTACCTCTACCCCCTCTTGTTTCTTCTTGGTCTGAAGTGTATCTAGCTGAGTAGATAGATTATTTATGATGTCTTGCTTGAAATCTACCAGTAAGTGTGTGATCTCCATCCTTGAGACTCCATTGGTAGATTAATTACCTATAGAGGATTGGTAAGCTCTCCCTTTCTTTGAATCTACCTTGGAATAGTTTTGGCATATTTTCTTGATGTCCTCCCAAGAAACTTGGGTGATATCTCCTCTTTCCATCAAGTCCAAGGCATCAATGCAGCTGTCATTACTTCCTCTCATGAAAAGAAACTTTTGTGAGTCTTCATTGAGTGTATGGTGTGGAGAATTTTGTAAGAAAAACAAAAACCTTGAAATGTAATCCTCTAGGATCTCATCTTCCTTTTGTTGCATCCTAAAAATGTCATCTCCTCCCATGTCACTACCCCTACAATATTCCTTGTATTTTTCAAGGAACTATCTTTGTGTCCTCCCATGTTTCCACAATATCTCTTCCTAGGCTCATGAACCATCTTATTTTAGAGTGGTAGGAAATAGCTTAAGCCTATGGGCATCAGTGGTATAGTCAGAACTCCTGCAAAGTGTATCAAACTATAACAAGAAGGTATCAAGTCCATAAAACTTTGGGAGTGTTGAAGTAGGGATATTATTGATGTTGTCAACTTCATTATGATGAGAAATGGGGAAAGGAAAAGCTGGTTGGTTAGGTCTATTTCTATTTACATCACCCATGCCTACTTGATGGATTTCCCAAGCAAAGGGATTCTCAGACTAATTTTGGTCTTCAAAGGAAACTTCAGAGTTAGTCAAATCAAGAAATGCATCAACAAAGGGGTGTGGATCTTCTTCTTCATTCCTTGGAAAATTTGGAAGCTCTTCTAGCTATAATGGAGCAAGATTATTAGGAAAGAATCTCCCATAAGCATATCTTCTCCTTCCTCTATCCATGCGGTATCAACTCACTATCAGCCAACTCACACAAAGAATTGGTAAAGAATAAAGGGGGTCATTACTTCCTAAATGAGGGGCATGCTAAGAAAAATATTAATAAATAATACTACAAGAAAACTATCAATGACTCAAAGAACTTCCTAGTTTGACACCATCCCTGACAACAATGCCAAAAATGTTGACCTCCTACAATGATTTAACAACTAGGCCTTTACAACTATGATTCAAAGATTGGACATCTAACCTAAACAACTATTTCAATCATCATGAAGGTGCATTTAAACTGTTAACATAGGGATGTGAACTTGAAATGGGTCAGCAGAGTATGTGCACTAGGAACCCAAAGTAGCCATTTTCTTTCTATAGATAAGAAAGACACAATACGGAAAGTAAAGTGCTTAGAAAAGAATAACATAAATGTTGAACATCAACCAACAACTACACCAAGTTGAAATGCATGGCAGGAATGAAAATATGAGCAACAAATAGAAAACTACTATGTCTGCTTTGGCTATAGGAATAGTCACAGAATGGAATTCTAGTGGCTACAGGAACAATCAGTGCTAGATATCTAATATAATTACTAAGCAGAAAATAATACTAAACTAATACTAAACTAAGGGACATATTACTCACCAAGTGGTCCCCCTTGGAGAAGTATCCTCAAAACTAATGGAAACTAAAATGCTTGAACTTAGAACTTCATTTTATTCACTGAAATCATAAGTACAAAAAGAGTAGCATAACTGTATTACTAAAAACTTACAAGTGCAAGTACAATATCAGATTGTGCAACCTTGTGAGAAGGAGAATTTGATCCTTATTTATACTACCAACTAAACAAGGTGTTCAACTCTATGAACTGGGAGGATGCCACATTAGGGAAAGCAAAGAAAGTGGAGCAGAGGTAGTTATGCATGCATGGAATCCAGTCAGACATGTAGGTCCAAATGCAAATTTAGCACAACAGTAACTCCTACACTACTCAATAGCATTAAATTCCACTATAAGGTGGTTACATTCAATTTTCATGGGGAATCTTCTACCATTGGCCTCCTTTGACCTTTGAACGATTCCCTTGTTGGACATTATGGTGCATGCCTAACTAGTGGTGTCTTTCTCAATTTAGCATCCTCGAATTATATCTACATGGTAATGTTAGTATGCACAATAATTGCATATCTATAACCACCTCAAAGAACATTCATTAACCACATGCAAGATTAATATAGATAGTCTAAATAATGTGCCAATATCATTAAAGATTTACAAAATATAGGATTAGCTCCAATGTCATAGTTTTGGGGGAAATATCATAAAAGTATCAATACTTAACATCAAAATCCATGATAACTTGAGCAACTAGATCATAAAGTCTACCTAAAATTAGACCATAAACTAGACTCATCAATCATATGGAGTATGAATGTTTCACCTTCCCATTTCAATTTGATCAGCCAATAATGGATCAGGCTGATGAACAAGATAATCTTATAGTAAGAGGTGTTGATGATATCAATCATGATGATGATAGTTGCTTAGGGGTGCATAGTACTCATGTTGATCCACCACAAGTAGAACAAGACAAGGTATTTGACAGAGGAAAGAACCAGTCCTAAGTTTTTGGGGGCATGGGCCTCCAATTTGAGGATTGAATTCAATTGAAATAAAAGAGGCTTTTGGAAAGACCAATCACATTGTATAGGTTTGTGAATAATGTATATATGTTTGGCTTGGTGTGTTTCTTTTTGGTTGTTTCTGCTTGCCTTGTCTGGGAAATCTCCTATTTTTTGTGTTTTTCCCCTAGTCCGCTTCAACCTGAGATTTGGATTCTTGCTATACCCACTGCGGGTATACATCCCCGAGCATGAGCCAGTGATGGAGCTCTTTTAATTCTTGCAAAATTATGATAAAATCATGATCTGGATCATGATTTTCAAGTTCTATGTCTAAGGATGAGCTAAAGGTTTTGGTTTACAAACTCTGACTTTGTAAACATTCTACCCTAAAACCCTTTAGTGTTATAATTTTGTAGGGATCTGTTCCTACCAGTTGTCGGTCTAATTAGTCATCACTTAAGACCTTGAATGTGTCTAGTCACTAACCCCTCTAGCCTGAAATGATGGTCACCTTGTGAATTTTCACATGCCAAATTTTTGTAAAGTTGAGCCAAATATTTTATTTTAAGTGTCTTAAGTTGTCATCCTCAAGGGTCTTATTACCACCAACCTAGTCATGGCCTTTCCTTAATGTTAAAATTTAGCATATGCAAGGTTGTATCTTGTCGAATTTGGAAATTTAATCCCCACTGCCCATCGCACACTGCGCAAGAATTTATGAACAACCATCATAAAGGGTGTGAGGTTAGTGAGATCATGATCCATGTCCTTGCCTTGTGGGACACGACCCTTGTACAAGTGTTTGGTGACCAATAATGGGAGAATCGACGACTATGATGCTAGATTAAGATTTAATCTGATATGTTCATCGCACACCTCATGACATTTAATTAATGCATGCCCTACTACTTGCAGGGTACACAAACAGGTGACATGTGGAGTGTCTCAAACACTATGCAGATTATGGCAGAGTCCATCGAATGAATGACATGGCTCCCTGTCAGCATTTCTCCTTGGCCAGAGGATGACAAGCTATGGTATTGGGTTTTCAAACCCAATTTGACCATATCTTGGATGCTCTATTCTCCACCTCATTCCAACATCGATGACCGATATTCAAAGATTAAAAAAAACACATGTGTTAGCCATTTTTCTCCACAACCAGTGAGCATTAATGGCGTGCTCTCTTTAGGA
>VDFB02042967.1:0-15985 GCA_007258455.2 Sequoia sempervirens
ACTATTTCTTTACAACTTTTATGAAAACTTCCTTTTCTTTCAAAGTACATAATATATGCATATAATAGGGTACAATACAATGATTCATGATTTATTTCCTCTATGATAACACAACTTGAGAAAATGATTTGAATTCCACCAGTGATAACATTATCTTGCCAACTTTTGAAAACTATATTTTACAACTCTTGCAAAATATTTATAAACATGAGTACAAATACAAGATGTGGTAATGACTTTTGAATCCAACACTACACCCCTTTCATTTCCAATCATCTTGAAGAATCTCCACAAGAAACCTTGAAAAGATCAAGTATGGAAAAACCACAAATTACTGATGGGCTCTCCACCCAACCATAGGGTTGCACAACAACCAACCCCCAAGCACTGGATTATCACTTAGCCACCAAAAGACTCAACTCAACAAACACGTTTTATTTGAACGACTTTACTCACATATACAACATCTCTCACATTATCACACCAAAAGAAACAATATTAAAACTATCACATTGGTTTATCTAAAGGGTGAACCATTTAGGGGGAGTAGGCTCTCGACCAAACATGGGTTAATATAATGTACAAAATTAAATCACATCTCCATAATAACTCTCCACAAAAACCCCATACCAACACATCCATAACTCAACACCCCTTATTTCTTCCAATACATATAACTGAATATATAAGAAGGTATACTTATATCCCATAAATACAAGGGTACTCATACCCCCAATAATGGTCATTACTTGAATGAGATACTCTTATCCCAAATATGGAAGCCCCAATATGAGGGATCAATCTCCCAATCAAACCCCACAAGTGGAAGACCAAAACACTTTTATACAAGAGGGGGTGACCTCCCACAAGAAATGATACACAAAAAATATACAACAATTCTTTTTGAACATCAAATGAAAAACCGAAATAAAATCCTAAAAATGAAACCCTCAATCAAAAACACCTTTAAAATGCATAAAATGCATAACATCTCACTATGAAATATCAAGGAAGAAGAATTACCTTCAATGCTATAATCCCACTAATGGTAGACACAAAAGAATGGATGCCACCTCCTCTCTCAACAATCTCCTCCTTCCTTCTCACAATATTTCCCAAACTAAAAGCAATTACAAAATCAAAAAAGAGAAAAGAGCAAAAATAGCATAGTAACCCTCTCCTCGTCATGAGGAGGAACTTTTAAAGAAGGGGGAGAAATAGTTCCCTCACATAACCACCTCAACCACATAACCAACCAACCATTTTCGTCACTCTTGTGAGTGGGAACAAAATAAGGGTAAAAATACTTTTAAAAAGATTACACATAACAAAAATAACCTCGCTACCCATACCTTTATGACCTAGACTAACTTTTAGCACACAAAAATACACCCTAGTCCCTTCTAAACATAATCTAAAATTTATTTCTCTAATATTGAAATTCAAAACTCACATTAAAAAAAATCACGAATATACATGATGCACACAAAATTTGAAAATCACATAGTTCAACATAAAAATCAATAACCCATAGGATCACATACCCAACAACACATGGTGGCTAATTAAATCCCCTAAAATCCATTAGTATTATAACTCCCTATCACTCAACAAGATGGGTTGGTATGATAAGAATATTCACAAATACACATATAATCAAATAAAATACACAATTTCACATATCAATATAATCAATTAATCTAACACAAAATATCATAAATGATTATCCATTATAAAATTCATTAATTAAATAACCATATCAAGATTATGCACTCTATATAAAAACATAACATCCATCAACATTCTCCGTGAGATATAAAAGTGCATCAATCATCATCATAAATACTACGAATGCTAAATTTACGAAAGTATATCAAATGTATCAACTACAATATCTAACATAAGAAACATGAGTGCACAAGTAGGGGTCTCACATCCTACCCCCTAGAATCTAACTTCCTCCTAGAAGTCCTCAAACAAATGAGGATAAAGGGACCTCATATGTGAAGCCGCCTCCTAGGTAGCTGCAACCTCATCATGCTGGTCCCACTAGATCTTGACCTGATCTAACTACCACCCTCGAAAATCCAAGGTTCGCTACCCCAGTATATACATATTGGCTCCATGGCCAACTACCCAACCTCCTCCACCTATAAACCATCCCAATCAAATATTTAAGAAGTATATCATGCATATAACTCCATAAGATAGAAATGTGATATACATCATTCACACCAGATAGGCTAGGTGGTAATGCTAAGTGGTAAGAAATGTGACTGAATCTCTTCAACACCTCAAATGGCCCAACAAAGTGAGGATCTAACTTGGACCTTTTTCATTAATTGATTAGGATCTTATGTGGTCACATAGTTCTTTTTTTTATCCTATGCCTCTTGTAACCCCTCTCGGATTCATGCCACCTGCTGCTCCATCTTGTTAACTAACTTGGGTTTAGCTGCAACCCTATCCTTGTTGTGGTCCCAACTCAAGGTGATTATAAAAGGCCTTTTGTACAAGGCCTAATATGGAAAAATAGCCAAATAACTATTGGAACAACATTAATTTTAAGAAAACTCCACCAAATATAAATACTCCTCCCATCAAGACTAATGGTCAATAACGTACATCCTCAACATATCCTCCAACACCCGATTGAACCTTTCTATTTGAGCATCTCTTTCTAGATTATAGGTAGTGTTGAAGTTAAGGTGTGTTCCCAAGGCCTATTGAAGAGACCTCCAAAAAGATGATGTGAATATAGAATCCTTATCAGAAATAATCTTTCATGGAACACCATGAAGCCTCACTATATCATTCAAGAATACTCGTGCAACTATTGGAGCTATATAGGTGGTCATAATAGGTGACAAATGAGCCACCTTAGATAGTTTGTTTATAGTCATTATGATAGCATCCTGTCGCTTGAACGACAAAGGAAACCCAACAATGAAATCCATAGAAATCACATCCCACTTCCACTTAGGAATCCCATGTGGATACAACAATCTGATGGGGTGCTAATGCTTGTCCTTAACCCTTTGACATTCCAAACACTTGGCCACATATTCTACAATATCTCAATGCATATTGGACCAATGGTAAAGCTATCTATGGTTTGCATGCATCTTCTTAACAACTATATGAGCTTCATATAGTAACCTATAAGCCTTTCTTAAAACAATATTCTGAATATTTTCCATTAAAGGCACTTATATGCACCCTCAATGATGCAACAAGCCATGTTTCTCAAGTTCATATCTCACAAAATTCAATTCTCAAACCTATTGAGACCTCAACTACTATTGAACCTCACAATACCATTCATACTAAAGCAAGGACTGTAAAATGTGAGACCTCAAGTCAAAACTCAAAGATAAAGCCATCAACTCATGACTTTTTTTCCTTAATGCATCAACAACCACATTTTCCTTTCCTCAAATATAATGGACATCAAAATCATACTCACATAGGAATTCCATCCACTTTCTCTAATGTGCTTTCAAATTTGATTGTTTGAAAATGTATTGGAGACTATAGTCATCAGAGTGCAATTAAAAATGATTCCCTAAGAGAAAGTGTTTCCACTGAGTTAGTGCATGTACTAGCACTAGGAGCTCTAAATCATGAGTAGGGTAATTTGGTTCATGGGTTTTAATATTCTGTGACTCATAAGCTATAGCCCTACCTTCTTGCATGAGTACTACCCCAATCCCATCTAGGGATGAATCCATACAAACTGTAAAATCTAAAGTTGGATCTAGAACGACAAGGATTGGAGCACTCAAAAGCCACTCCTTGAGAGTTTGAAAGGCCTGCTTACATTGCTATGTCTAAATGAACTTCTTCCTTTTATATTAGAGTAGTGCGGGAGCACCTTAAGGTCTTTTGGAAGATCTTAGTGATTTTTGGCTTGTAGGTGGTTCTAGCCAACCACCAAGGGAATAAGGACTATGATATAAAGTACCTAGGTTTTTTTTGATAGTGTGTTAGGGTATGTTTGGCTTAGAGTCTTGAACTTTATGAGTTCCTAGACAAATCTTGGCAATTTGAGCATTTTGGCAATGTTGCCTTGGCAATTTGGCCTAAAAGTTGAAAAATAGCATTAATGTTGTTCTAAGTCTGACCCAAGGGTCCTATCACGTGGGAGAAAGGTATATAAGGTCATCCAAACCCTAATACCTAGGTTGGAAGTTCATTTTCACAAATTGAGACTTGGAGAGCATATTGTGTGATTGGAATTCAGCAACTTTTGAGTGAATATTTGCATTTGAGCCTTCATCCAGTCAATGATGGATTGAAAGGTCTTGTCTGATGGTTTGAGGCTTTCCTTTATGTCAATTATTTACTGTGTGAGGCATTAGATTAGCCATTTAGTTCAATTGTTTTCTATTTTGCAAGTTTTTGGAGTTTTGGCCTTACAGCCGGTTTAGGCCAGTTTTTGGAAATCATGATTCCCACTTGAATACCGTGGCAAGGCTGCCATGGCCACTTGGAATCAAGTAGGGGACTGTTTGTACAGTGTAAATAGTGTGTGTGGAGTCTTGGTTTGCAGGGGAAGAGTTGAATTCATCAAACACTAGGCGAGTGCAAGTGCATTCTAGCTAGTGGCTTGGAGAGGACAGCAGTAAAGAAAGCTGATAAATGGATTGGTTTATGCCAATCAAGAGCAGGAGAGTATGGGAACATGTAGTCCATACATGTGTGTGCAAGGAGGAGTGTTGAGGAGGTCGTTGAGGCCATCAAAGTCAGAAAAAGGAGCCAAAACCCTAGAAACCCTTGAAAATAGGGGGTATGAGGATAGTCCTATGTACGGACACTTGAAGAACCTTACACCTTGTAAATATTGAAGCCTAGGGTACTACTAGAAGGAATATCAAAAAATATTTGTGGGCTGTTAAGGCCATTTTTGAGAAAAGTCAAGAAAATGGGTTCTAGGAGGCCTAAAAGGGGCAAAAAGGCTACAAGGCCTAGAAACTAGAAAATCTTGAAAACGAAGGAAAAAAGGTGAAAGTATCCAATGAAATGGATCAGTGAGGAGTCAAAACACCTAAAGAACAACAAGACCCCCTTACCTTAGCCTTGGAATGGTTAGGACGCATTTGGGTCAGTGTGGAGCTCATGGAAGCCTAGTGGCGAATTGAGAGTGTTGGTGAAGATTTTGAAATTGGTGGAGAGACCTATAAGGCGTTAGGGGTTTAGGAGAAATCCCTGAGTAGGGTAGAGTGGAATACCCTAAGAGGAGCAAAGAATAGGTCTTGGGAAGAGCAAGAGTGTTGTTGAGGTATAGGGCTCCCCATCAAATTGGTATCAGAGCCAATAAAGCCTTGAGAATTGAAACTAGTAAATGTTAGAGAGAAGTGAATCCATAGGAGAGAATACCATGGTGACCAATGCAGAGCTAGCTAGAGACTTGACAGAGCAGCAAGAGAAGAATAGGCTTCTTGAAGAGGCTATGGAAGAGATGAAGCAAAAATTGGAATAAGTTGTTGAAACGGCAAGCAAGATCAAAGTGCAGTTGTCAAAGGACAAAGACAAGGGTAAATACCAAGAGGAGGAGGACATAGAACCAGAACCTAACCCTCCATTAGCAGAGGAACCTTTCCTCAAAGCATTGAAGGCATTGAGTGGCAAGGCACTTGAAGGTATCCCTGTGTTAACAAGAAGAATGGATGCAGAGTTGGTTATGGAATGGATAGAGGGAATGGAGAATCACTTTGAATGTGATGGAGTTACAGAAGCACAAAAGGTGAAGATAGCCAAATCAAGGTTAAGAGGACAAGCATTAACTTGGTGGAAGTTTCTACAAGAAGAAAGAGAGAAGGAAGGAAAGAAACCCATAGGAAGTTGGAAGACAATGGTGGCTAAAGTGAAGGAGAACTATCTACCTGAGGACCATGACATTCAATTGCACAAGAAGAGGAAAAATCTCAGACAAAGAGACCTAGATGTAGCTGCATATACAGAGGAGTTCCAAAAACTAAGCCTTAGATCTAGAGTGCAAGAAGCTGAAAGAATCAAGGTGGCTAGGTATCTAAACAGTCTTAGATGGAGCATCCAAGAGGAGTTGAGTCTTTTCACACTTACTACCCTCCATAGCTGCTATCAAATGGCTATTAAGGTGGAAGAGAAACTGAAAAAGAAACAAGATTCCAATACTAGAGGTAAAGGAAGAGGTAGAGACTCTAGAGGTGGACATAGAGGAGGTTTTGGTGGAAGAAGCCATGAGAACAAAGGTCAAGGGGATTCCAAGGTTGGAGAACAATCCCATGAGACAAATAGTAGAGGGGGTTACAGAGGTAGAAGCTCAAACAATGGAGGAAGAGGCATATCAAGAGGCTTTGGGAGAAGCTCTCATTTTGCTTCCATGAAATGCTACAATTGTGGACAGTTGGGTCATCCTGCTTATAGGTGTCCTGACAAGCCAACATCTTCACAAAGTGAGAGGAAGATCAACTATGTTCAAGAAGAGGACTACTCCAAACAATCAGAGGTGAGTCTAGATTCAGAGAAAGGTGAGAATCTCATGTTAAGGAGAATTTTGATCAAAGCACCTACCGAGGAAGAACACAAACAAAGGAGAGCTCTTTTTAGAGTCAAGTGCAAGATACTAGGAAAGGTTTGCAAGGTCATCATTGATTCAGGGTCTACTGATAATGTCATCTCAGAGGAGGTAGTACAAAAGTTGAAACTCACCAAGATACCCCATGTGTGCCCTTACAAGGTTACATGGTTGAACAAGGGGCAGAATATACTAGTCAATGAACAAGTGTGGGTTGAGTTTACTATAGGAAAGTATCATGATAGGATACTATGTGATGTGTTACCAATGGATGCATGCCATCTGCTGCTTGGAAGACCATGGCAATATGATAGGGAGGCAGTGCATCATGGCAAGGAGAATAAGTATTCATTCAAGAAGGATGGAGTGACTTACAAAATACAGTCTTTGTTAGAAGAAAATATAGTGGAAAAGGTAGAAACTAGTGTCCTTTTGTTGAGTGGAAAGGAATTTCTAAAGGACATCAAGGAGGAAGAAGGAGTTGTCTATGCAATCATGTTGAAGCCAAAGGAAGAGGAGTTACCTAATCAGCTACTTATGACAGCAGAAGTGAAGCGACTATTGGATCAGTTCAAGGACATTATTTGTGAAGGTACACCAGCTACACTACCACCTAAGAGAGCAATCAGTCATCAAATAGACTTTATACCAGGAGCAACACTACCTAACAAGGCTGCATACAAGATGACACCGGAGCAGAACAAAGAGATAGCAAGGCAAGTTCAAGAACTTTTGGACCAAGGGCTGATCAGAAAGAGCATAAGTCCATGTGTTGTTCAAGTTGTGTTGGCACCTAAGAAGGGAGATAAGTGGAGGATGTGTACTGATTCTAGGGCCATAAATAGGATAACCATTAGATATAGGTTTCCTATTCCTAGGATAGAAGATCTAATGGACTGTTTAGGGGGTGCTAAGTTCTATTCCAAAATTGATTTGAAAAGTGGCTATTATCAGATTAGGATGAAGGAGGGAGATGAATGGAAGTTAGCATTCAAAACCACAGAAGGGTTATATGAATGGTTAGTGATGCCATTTGGGCTTACAAATGCACCTAGCACTTTTATGAGGGTGATGAATGAGGTCTTGAAGGACTTTATAGGAGTCTTTGTGGTTGTCTACCTAGATGATATCCTCATCTTTAGCAAAACAAAGGAAGAACATATGAAGCACCTAGAACTTGTGTTGAAGAAACTTCAAGAGGAGAAGCTCACCATCAATCTTGAGAAGAGTGAGTTCATGAAGCAAGAGTTAGTCTACCTAGGATTTGTGGTATCTCAAGGGAACTTGAAGATGGATAAAAGCAAGGTTGAAGCCATTCTTAGTTGGCCTAATCTAAAGACAAGGATAGAAGTTAGGAGTTTCCATGGATTGGCACAATTCTATAGGAAGTTTGTGAGAAGGTTTAGTGAAATTTGTGCACTGGTTCTTGACACCATTAAAGGAGGACTGAAAACAAAGTTTGTGTGGACCAAAGAAGCCAATGAAGGATTTGAAAGGTTGAAGAGGGAGATAGCTACCCAACCTATCTTAGTTTTACCAAGTTTTGACAAGCCATTCATAGTGGAATGTGATGCAAGTAACATAGTAGTTGGGGCTATTCTAAGCCAAGAAGGTAGGCCAGTGGCATTCTTTAGTGAAAGGTTGAATGAAGCAAATTATAGGTACTCATCCTATGACTTAGATCTATATGCTTTGGTGCAGGCTCTTAAGAAGTGGAGGCACTACCTATTGCCAAAGGAACTTGTGGTAAACACTGACAATAAGGCCTTAAGCTACATAAATACTCAAGAGAAGCTCAATTTGAGGCACATCAAGTGGATGGAGTTTTTGTAGTCATACACCTTTACCATCAAGCATAAGAAGGGGGTTAACAACAAGGTTGTTGATGCTCTTAGTAGGAGGTTGCTTACTGTCCAAGAGATACAACTACAAAGCACAGGGGTTGAAGGATTCAAAGACCTATATGAAGGAGATTCTGATTTCTCAGAAATATACAAGGTATGTACTGATTTTGAGAATCATTTTCACAGTGAATATACTGATTACACTTTGCAGAATGGTTTATTGTTTCAGGGAAAGAAATTGTGTGTTCCTAGAGGTTCTATGAGGGAGAATATGATCCAAGAAAAGCATAATGGCAGTATGAGTGGTCACTTTGGTTTGAACAAGACACTAGACTTAGTGGAGAGGTTATATTGGTGGCCTAAGATGCAAAGAGATGTAAGAAGATATGTTGAACAATGTGGAGTATGTCAAAAGGAAAAGGGAACATCAAGCAATGTAGGTCTTTACCAGCCATTACCCATTCCAAATAGACCATGGGAATGCATAAGCATGGACTTCATAGTAGGTCTACCTAGGACACCAACTGGTTTGGACAGTGTGTTTGTTGTAGTGGATAGATTCAACAAGATGAGCCATTTCATACCATGCAAGACAACACATGATGCAAGTCAGATTGCACACCTATTCTTCAAGGAAGTAGTGAGGATACATGGGTTGCCAAGGAGCATAGTTGCAGACAAAGATGTGAAGTTTATGGGGCATTTTTGGAAAACTCTTTGGAAGAGGCTAGGAACCAACTTGTCTCATAGCTTAGCATATCACCCACAAATGGATGGACAGATAGAGGTGATCAATAGGGTACTTGGGAACTTGTTGAGATGCTTAACTAAGGAGTATGGACAAGGATGGGAGCAAGTGATTCCACAAGCAAAATTTGCTTACAATGATAGCACAAATAGGACTACGGGTAAGAGTCCATTTGAGATAGTATATGGTTTACATCCAAGGGGTGTACTTGAGCTTAGAGATCTAAAAGGATATGAAGGGATCAATGGACATGCTGATGATTTTGCTCAGTCAATGAGAGAGGTTCATGAGCAGGTCAAGAAGACATTGATAGAGGCTATTCAAAAGTTGAAGGCTAAGAGAGATGAAGGGAGAAGAGAATTACAATTTGAGATAGGTGATTTGGTGATGGTATACTTGAACAAGGAAAGGTTACAGAAAGGCATACCAAGCAAGCTGCAAATGAATAGGATAGGGCCATGTAAAGTGTTGGCTAAGTATGGATCAAATGCTTACAAGGTGGAGTTACCCAAGGAGATGGCTATTTCTCCTATCTTCAATGTGAAAGACTTGGTGAAGTATAAAGGACTAGAAATGGATGAAGAATAGTACGATGATGAGATAAACAAGGATGTGGAAGCACTCAAGGTACCTGATCAGATCAGACCACAAGTGGACAGGATTTTAGACTCAAGGGAGAAGAAGACTAGGCACAAGACATACAAGGAGCACCTAGTGAAGTGGAAACATCAACCAGAGTAAGAGGCTACTTGGTTAGCAGAAGGTGACTTTAAGAAGCATGGAATTAGTGAGGATCTCTTGAAACCACAGGTTCCTTAACTTATTTGCTGTAGGGGGAGAATGGTGCAGGAGCACCTTAAGGCCTTTTGGAAGATCTTAGTGATTTTTGGCTTGTAGGTGGTTCTAGCCAACCACCAAGGGAATAAGGACTATGTTATAAAGTCCCAAGTTTGTTTTTGAGAGTGTGTTAGGGTAGGTTTGGCTTGGAGTCTTGAACTTTATGAGTTCCTAGACAAATCTTGGCAATTTGAGCATTTTGGCAATGTTGCCTTGGCAATTTGGCCTAAAAGTTTAAAAATAGCATTAATGTTGTTCTAATTCCAACCCAAGGGTTCTCTCACATGGGAGAAAGGTATATATGGTCATCCAAACCCTAATACCTGGGTTGGAAGTTCATTTTCATGAATTGAGACTAGGAGAGCATATTGTGTGATTGGAATTTAGCAACTTTTGAGTGAATATTTGCATTTGAGCCTTCATCTAGTCAATGATGGATTGAAAGGTCTTGTCTTATGGTTTGAGGCTTTCCTTTGTGTCAATTATTTACTGTTTGAGGCATTATATTAGCCATTTAGTTCAATTTTTTTCTGTTTTGCAAGTTTTTGGAGTTTTGGCCTTACAGCCGGTTTAGGCTAGTTTTTGGAAATCATGATCCCCACTTGAATTCCCGTGGAAAGGATAACATGGCCACTTGGAATCAAGTATGGGACTATTTTTTTAGTGTAAATAATATGTTTGGAGTCTTGGTTTGCAGGGGAAGAGTTGAATTCATCAAACACTAGGCGAGTGCAAGTGCATTCTGGCTAGTGGCTTGGAGAGGACAGCAGTAAATAAAGCTGATAAATGGATTTTTTTGTGCAAATAAATAGTAATATATTGTGGGAACATGTAGTCCAGACATATGTGTGCAAGGAGGAGTGTTGAGGAGGTCATTGAGGCCCTCAAAGTCAGAAAAAGGAGCCAAAACCCTAGAAACCCTTGAAAATAGGGGGTACGAGGACAGTCCTATGTATGGACACTTGAAGAACCTTAAACCTAGTAAATATTGAAGCATAGGGTACTACTAGAAGTAATATCAAAAAATATTTGTGGGTTGTTAAGGCCATTTTTTAGAAAAGCCAAGAAAACGGGTTCTAGGAGGCCTAAAAGGGGCAAAAAGGCTACAAGGCCTAGAAACTAGAAAATCTTGAAAACGAAGGGAAAAAGGTGAAAGTATCCAATGAAATGGATTAGTGAGGATTAAAAACACCTAAATAATAACAAGATCCCCTTACCTTAGTCCTGGAATGGTTAGGACACATTTGGGTCAGTGTGGAGCTCATGGAACCCTAGTGGCGAATTGAGAGTGTTGGTGAAGATTTTGAAATTGGTGGAGAGACCTATAAGGTGTTAGGGGTTTAGGAGAAATCCCTGAGTAGGGTAGAGTGGAATACCCTAAGAGGGCCAAAGAATAGGTCTTGGGAAGAGCAAGAGTGCTCTTGAGGTATAGGGCTCCCCATCACTTAGAGGTAAGTGATGGTGTGAGTGATCCTGGATAACCCTTCTAAGAGGTTACTGTAATAGCCTACAACATCTATGAAACTCCACACTTCTAACACATTGGTGGGGGTTGGCCACTCCACTATCGCCCTGATCTTAGATGGATCAACAAATATACCCCAAATACTAAATCTCCTTTTCGAAAAGGGAACACTTTTCTCGATTATCATATAATTGATGTTTCTACAAATACTTAGAAACTTGTCGAAGGTGACCTTCATCCTCTTCTTCATTCTTCGAATTAATCAATATTTCATCCAAAAATATGAGCACAAAATGATCCAAGAAGGTTATAGGAAGGCCATTCATTAGACTCATGAATACTGTTGGGGCACTGGTTAACCTGAATAGGACAAAGGTGAGCTCATAGTGGCCATAAATGTTCTCAAGGTAGTTTTATGGATGTCTGCTTCAACAATTCACAACTAATGATACCCTAATTTGAGATCAACCTTTGAAAACACTTTAGCTCCCTTAGTTTGATCAAACACGTCATCAATCCTTGGTATGGGATAATATTTTTTGATTGTTAACTATTTTAATTTCCTATAATCAATGCTTAATCATACGTAACCATCCTTCTTCTTTATAAAGATCACTAGAGCACCCCATAGAGATAAAAATGGGAGAATGTGGCCACTTAATAAATCCTCTAATTGTATCTTATGTTCATTAAATTCTTGGGTGGTCATCATGTAAGGAGTTGTTGACATAGGTTGAGCTCCAAGTACTAGATCAATATGGAAATTAACTTCACACTTGGGGGGTAATCCTAACAACTCAAACTAGAATACATTGAAAATTTCCTTAAGTACTGGATGATCATCTAAGGAAAGTTCCTTCATATTCTTGGACTCTTTTGAATTGTCACTGATGGTGATTTTGAACATTTGGAAACCTTTCCTCATGTAATGTTTAAGTTGCATAGTTGAAATCATTCTAAGTGAAATTGGCCTTTGAATTCCCACTATCTCAACTGGTTTACCAAAATCATTCAAACACTCAACCCATGCCTAGCACAATATCATAAGATACCAATGGGGTAACTCTTAGATCAAGCAATGTCATAAAATAACCAACATTTAACTAACACCCTTTAACTAAAGAATTGATAGGCATCTTATCCCCTGAGGCTAACTCCACTTTGCAATTTTCCTCCTGCCTAGTTTCCACTAGACTGCTCCATTCAACAAAGGAAGGAGAAATGAAAGAATTTAAGGCTCCTAAATCGATCAAAATACTTATAGAAATAACTTCTAACATACCTCCACCACACCAATGATTATGGCTTGATGATCTTCTTGATGGTTATCCACTATTGCAAAGACCTTGTGGGAGTTACCCAGATCACCCAATGTTGGTTCTAAGATTGTTTCTTTTTTACTAACTCCAAAACCTCGTGGAAACTCATGGGCCAAATGAACTATCCCACCACACACATAACATGGCCCTCTACTTTGAACCTACACTATAGGAGCTTGGCTAGACTGAGAAGTACCTGGCTTGTTTGAACCACTATGGCCCCCCTCTAAAAGAATTATGAGTTTAGTGAGTACTAGAAGGTCCCACACCTTGATTTTGTGGTCGTTGATCTCTCCAGGGACCCTGATTTTGTCATGGCCTATACTAACCTCCTTGTTGCCTCTAATTTGATCTATTTCTTGGATCTTGTTGCTGCTATTGAGGCCTATGAGTAACCACATTTGGTCTATTTTCTCCTCTTTGTAGTGAAGGAGGACTTCAAGATCCCTATTCTGGTTGACTCTGATTATGATTCCTAAATTTCTCTCGAGCCTCTTGAGTCTTCCCATGAACCTCTTCTACTATCAATGCCTTACTACAACCTTTAAGTTTTCAAGGGCTACTATTCTTACGGGTCTTGAAAAGCTTGGATTTAATCCTCTGAAAAAATGATTCACCATTAGCTTCTCATCCTGAATGTAGTCAACATATTGAAGTAATTCAAGAAACTTTCTTTCATACTGACTAACTATAACTTAGCCCTTCTATTGTAAATTGTGAAATTCATCAGTCCTCTTCTATTTGTAATGTTCCACAATGTAGTGTTATCTAAAATTCTCCAAGAAGACTTCCCAAGTCAAGGTGTCTAGAACCAAATGGTGGTTTGGCTCCTCTTTCCTCCACCAAGTAGAAGCATCCCTACTTAATTGAATTATTGCAAAGTGGGCCTTAACATTGCTCCCATATGTGCTTAACCCAAAGCATCTCTTCAAACTAAGTAACCAAGCTTCTACCTCAATCCCACTGGTGGATCCTGAAAAGGTGGGTGGTTCAATCGTAATAGGTGTCTAATGTGATCTCCTATATCCTGATGTCCTATTGACCTATACTCAATATCTAGATTGGGTTTCTCATGACGAGGCAGAGATGGGTGCATTAAGTCTTCCATTTCCTCCACTCAAACTTATAGAATAAACAGAGGACTCAGACTTCACTCCTGATGATCCGACCCTTGATCCCCTTCCTCATGAAAAGGCTGACATTCTTGTTGGATAGGGGGCAATCTTTCTTCTATGACCCTAAATTTTTTTGAAGATCCTAAAGAATTTAGGGCCCTAGTTTAGGCTAGGGTTGACGGTGAATTCCCTCTGACAAATGGGGCCCGGAATGAGCTCTACTTGAGGAATCATGTTGGGACTTCTCTCTCCTGGTATTTCTACCAAAACGAGCCATCTACACAAAAAGGGACAAAGATTTAGTTTAATATGTACTCATGCACCATAGGTTCCTAGTGTCGAAACCTGCTCTGATACCAAATATTATGCCCAAAAATTTACCAACTTAAAATGAAAACAACTATCAATTTTTTTGACTAAAAACTAGTACCACTGTGGCAATTGGGTTCCTAAAAATAAAGTAAAATTGATGACGTTAAACTATCCAAGCATGATTTCGCTTTATCAACCATAAAACATATCCTAGTTTTAGTCCAAATAGTTTAGAGAACATCTTCCTCTTTCACTGACTACATTTCATAATTCTAGTGTAGCAATCAAGATCATATCATTACATAGTTGCAAAATTAACTATTGATCTAAAGTAAAGCCAATAAACAAGCTATGTTAAAATTATAAACCTTACTTAACCTGCATGCTTTAAACACAAATCAAAAGATAATTTTATACACCATTATAACTTAGATGACTAAGTATTTCCATTATCCTAACATACACTATAGTTGAATTAAAACTAAGAATTAAGTGAAAGTTGAAAATCCACCTGATTAAATTTAACAATCCTCACTTGAACTATCATTTAATTCTAATCAAAGTTCAAAGGATCAAGTTTGAAAACAAGATTTATTCTCTTAGCTAAGTGTTGGGAAAAGATAAATTTCCAACTAAGTCTCTTATATTCTCAATTAGGATTTCATTTAATGCCAATTCAAGTGACAACCCATAAATTAAATGCTTTCCTAATTAACAACTATTTGAAGGACATGTTATTCCAATATAGTCTTTCACAATCTCAGTGAACCCAACTATTTTCATTCCCCTAGTTAAACACTAATGGTATATTAAACATCTTCTAGAACATTAGTCTTTCCCCTACCATCAATATTATTGTTTTTTTAAAATGACCTTCAATTTTATTACATTGTATTGTTTTGCATTATTTATATATTAAGCTATAATTTTATCAATGATTCTTTTTATCTTCCTACGTTCATTTTTTCATTCCTTATAATGATCAACTCATTCTTCTATAGATTAATTCCTTAATGGGGTTTATCCTTCTATTTCTGTTTAGACATATCCATTTCTTTTATGCTTTTGAATCAATGCTAATTTCTAAATAAAAATTGATTGCTAACTTCATTCTATTTGGTCTAATTTAACTTCTAAATCTACTCTTAACCGACTATTAATCATAATTAAATTTATTGCCCTTAATTTGATCGTCTTAAGGCTTGCTTGAGGATTTGGGTTTTAGAGGTGGTCATTATTCACAGATTACTTTGGCTCTTTTTAATTTCAATATGACCAAGAAGTTTGGACGATTCACGGCTTCCTTAGACTTGATCTCTTTCTTACAATTAAAGTTATGATTTATCCTTAAATCAAAATTTAACTACAATCAATTTTCGCTAACTTAAAACGGTTTAACTACTTGCTTGTAGATCTTAATTCACACATTCAATGAAAAATACAGAGATTCGGTAAATTGCTTGGTTCCTTACTGGCATTTCCAAGGAATTCCATTAGCTTATATGTCTCTATAGACACCTAGAATTTGGACACTTAATTTTATCCAAATTTATCCTTTTTCAATAATAAGCATCCCTTGTTTACATTAATTAAGTAATGTCGCTATTATTTAATTAATATCCTCTAAAATTTCTTCTAATCCCTAAAGTATCTAGTTAAATAATTAAAAACCTCCCCCCTTTCATCAAATGAATTAAATAAATATGACATTTCTTTAATTCCTCATATCTCACATCCTCCATCATTTTTTATCTAATCCTAATCAATCTTCTAATCTTATCATTAG
>VDFB02042968.1:0-21869 GCA_007258455.2 Sequoia sempervirens
CCAACATGACTAGTGTTGAATTGTGGAGGAAGTGTCATAATCTATGCAATAGAATATCTACTATATAATAAAAAAATATGTAGAATCATTTAATGGGAAATAAAATTATAATTAAAAATTGCCTAATTAAACACCCATATTGTACACTATTGATATATTATTATTTGATTGTTAATTTTTATCTTGTCATGGTCTAATTTCTTTCAAAAACCCATCATTATAATTTAATAGTGTACTTTGGTTTATGTTCAATTTATGTTTCTCTTTAAATTCTTAGATTCTTAAATAAATAAAATAAAATAAGAAATATGGAGTTAAAACTAAGGAAAAATAGCAAACTTTAGAGGTGCAAATTACATCACGAATAAAAGAAGTGTGAAAATCACATAGAATCAAAACTATGACTAATTTTTGTCTTGAGGAACATATCAAAAAAGACATACATTTTGCAAATGCGACAAGCTATAAATAAAATCTATCGAAAGCACACTGCAAATCCTCATTCAGGAAGCATAGCACATACATATCAATCATTCAAATTGCGACCTAGAGGAAGGAATAGACTAATCATAGACCAACCAACAATAGACTTAAGAATGCCACACTAAATTACATGGCCAAATAACCTTGCCATAAACCCAATAGTGAAACACCCATTTATGAAAGCAAAAGAGAAACCAATAGATACAAAACCCTTGAAAGAGATATCTACAAAACAACTACAACCCCAAACTAAAACAAAAGAAAAACTTGGAAAAACCAAAAGTGTGGTCTCCAAAACAAAGAAGACAACTGAAAATGAAAGGAAATCCATTCCAAAGGACATTACAAGGAAGGGAAAAAGAAGGGAAGGAAAATACTAGAAGGAAGCCTTCAGCAAATCAAAATCAAAACCTAAAATATGGACTAAAGAAGTGAAAGTGGCGACCAAGCAGCTTGAATGTCCACCAATAGATATTGATGTACAAGAAGAGATAGAAGAAGATATAGATATATTATGGAATGTGGTGATCATCTATAAAATCATAGGACCCAAGATAAGTAGGTTGGTGATAGAAGAATGGGCACATAGGAACATAGATAGGAACCATGAACTCAATTTTTTCCAAACAACTTATTTATAATATTTTTCCTATCAGAAGAGGACAAAAATGTAGTCTTGGAAAAAGTTGTGAGGGATTTTGATGGCTACCCAATTTACATGCAAAAATGTGAAGCTAATTTTAATCCTAGAAACCAAGCACATTATAATGAAGAAAAATAGATAAGGTTATACAATTTACCATTGGAGTACTGGTCAAAACAATGCCTAGAAAAGAATAGAAGAACCCTAGGAACACTATTGGAGATATACACACCATTCCTAAAAGAAAACTCCTATTTATACGCCAGGATACAAATAGCAACAATCAAGCCAATCCATAAGGAGATCAAGCTAAAAACCAAAATGGGAGTATGGATATAAGAAGTGGAAATTGAAACCCAAAGGTTATATTGCACAAAATGTAGCAAGAGGAACCCTATAAAAGAAGATTACAAGATATTCCCATCATTTACCAAAGTATGGAGGAAAAATGAACCCAAAGGAAAAATAGAAGAAGGCTCAATCAAAGAAACATAAACCCCTAAAAATTAGAATCAAGAGATAAGCCTCTAGATTGCTAACAATGTGACAATCTCCACTCCAATGGACAAGAGCAAAGAGAACAACAAGGTGGAAAAAACAATAGAACCAACACCAAGAATATGTGCAGAACCATGCTTACAAGATCAAGAAGAGGAAGAAAACTATACCTCCAGGAGTGACAATGAAGAGTTCGATGAACTTGATATCATCAACAATAGGAGCATTTCCCAAATAGCTGCCCAACTACTGGACCCAGTAAAATAAATAAAGAAGAAGAAAGGTAGAAAAACTAACAAGTAGAAAAGGGAGGAACTAGCTTAGGAGAGGGGAATCAAAAGTATCATAAAATTTCTCAAAGAATCAAAGGGAGGAGAGCACTCCCAACAATAGGAGCCATGAGAATTTTAATATGGAATGTTAGGGAATAAAAGATGCCTAGTCAAGCATCAAATTGAGAAATTTGACTTAGATATAATTCTAATTAAGGAAACTAAACTAGAAGAGGTAGATGACTGAATCTTCAAAATTGCAAGGTAGGAAGAAGTATTCTCAAAATTATATGGAATGGTTAGTGGCCTAAGAATCCTATGACACCCCTACAACATGTTATATTAAGAATTCTAGAAATGAAGCAAACTAGATAATGTGTAAAGTATCAAGTCTGAACCAAAGCCTTCAATTCACATTGTTCAATATATATGGTCCTACCAGAAATTAGGAGAAAGAAAAATTATTGGCAACATTAAGCCAAAAGATAGAGGTGCCCAGTAGAGGAAAAATCATCATGGGTAGTGACTTTAATGTGGTGCTTAGAAAAAGGGAGAAATTTGGAGGCTTGAATAGGGTAACTACTTCTATGAATGATGTTGGTCATTTTCTAAACAACAATGATGTATTAGATCTACAAACAAAGAATGGCCTATTCACTTTATCAAATAGAAGAGAAGGGGCATGTTGCATAAAAGAAAAACTGGATACATTTATTTACTCCTAGGATTGGTTGGAAACCAATTTTAACCTAGAATCATAGATCCTTCCATTAGAAGGCTCGGATCACCTGCCCATTAAGTTGATAGTCACATATGAGAAAAATCACAAGAAAAGTGCATTCAAAGTTGAAAAAATGTGGTTCAGAAGGGATGCTTTGGAGCCCCAAATTGAATAATGGTGGCAAGATGCACCAAGATGCAAAGGAACAAAAAGCTTCATCTTCATGAAAAAATTAAATTACATCAAGAGAAAGCTTCGAGAATGGAATATGTCAGTATTCAAAAACATCTTTTCTGAAGAAAAAAAGGCTAGAAGGGGAGCTATTGGTGTTGCTTGAAAAAGTAATGAATAATGGCATGGGCCAAGAAGAGTTCAGAAAAGAAAAAGAACTAATGGAAAAATATGAGGAGATATTAGCAAGGGAAGAGGTATTTTAGAAAACCAAATCAAGGGAAATATGGTTATTTGAGAGCGATGCAAACACCAAATTCTTCCATAACACCTCCAAGATAAAAAGAGCACACAAAAGAATATCAACAATACAAACCTCTAATGGTAGGGTCATTGAGGAAGTGGAGGAAATTCAGGAAGAAGCAATTAGATTCTTCAAAGAGCTTTTAGCCCCAAAAGATGCAGCAGACACTCTAAGCTATGAAGAAATCCTCAAAAATATAACTAACCTAGTATCCCAAGAAGATAACAAGATGCTAATGACCCCTTTTACAAAAGAAGTGAAAGAGGTGATTTTTCAAATGCACCTCAAGAAAGAACTAGGCTCAGATGGTTTCCCAGCCTTCTTCTACCAAAAATGTTGGGATTTCCTAGAAGAGGAAGTTTGGGAAATTATAGAAGACTTCAAACAGAAGAAGCAATCTATCAGGGACTTCAACAACACAGTTCTAGTGCTAATACCTAAGAAAGAGGTTTACTCTAGCTTTGGGGACTATCAACCAATCTCATTATGTAACACAATTTACAAAATAATTTTGAAGGACCTAGCTAACAAATTGAAGAGGCTACTGGATAAGATTATCGCAATCAATCAAATTGGACTCACTCTAGGGTGAGATATTATTGATAACATCATTCTAGCCAATGAAACATTACACACAATCAATAAAGACAGGGTTCAAATCATGATGATAAAGTTGGACATAATTAAGGCATATGACAAAGTGAGGTGGAGATTCCTGATCAAAGTTATGAAGCAACTTGAATTATGTAAGGACTACATTCAAATGATGTATTACTACCTCTCAACAACAAGATATTCAATCTTAATAAATAGCTAGCCTTGTAGTTTTTTCAATAGCACGAATGGTTAAAGATAAGGGGATCCAATCCCCCCCTTTCTCTTTGTAATTATGGTAGAAGCTCTAAGAAAAAAAATTGAAAAATACCAAACACAAGGGTGCTGAAAAGGTTTACAGATAGCTCCAAATTTAGAAGCAATAACCCATCAACAATTTGTTGATGACACTATATTATACAATGAAGCCACAGTCACAGAGGTATAAAGGATTAAAGCATGCATGGAAGAATACATCCAATATTCAAGGCAACACATAAACAAAGACAAATCAAAAATTTATTTTTTCAATACAAAGAAAGTCCTATAGAAAAGGATAGTGTTGACAATGATGTCACTCGCAACAACAGTGCAAATAAAACCCTCATAGGCAAACCATGAAGAACCTATCTTTACTTAAAAGGCTGAACCAGGGTAACCTAAGGTGTCCGTGTAATAGGAAAAGGTTGACTTAGCTTAGTCCCAAGGCTCCAGTAGTCAAATCTTGACCATATTAGGTTTGTTTCAAGGTATGATGTGATATTTTTGTTAATCTCAAGGGGCCTACAATTATCTCTAGTTTCATTAAGAATTTTAAGCATTAGATACAAGGTTTCCAGTTTGATCATAAAATAATCTCATGAAATCAAAAGATTTGCAATAATATTTCATGAACATCAACAATTTTCGCTATCACTTAAGTAGATTTAGCTTTAAGCATTCAACAACTTCATAGAAACAAAATATTTTTAATAAATTTCCATTCATTCATCTATTTTTTGAAACATTTTGAAATTTAAACATATAATCTAAAATAAAGCATCAAAAATATTGAAAAATAAAATTTCTCATAGTTATTCTCCACACATGTGCCAAGATTTCATCAAATCTTGACGCAAACTGCTTTATACTTCATCAAATTATTTCACAGCTAGGCATAAAATGATGCGAGCTTTTAAAGAAGGGGGTTTAGTTTGGACACCAATTAGGTTTTCTATGCACCCTTAAATGACACAACACACAATCTTGTTTGGTTGAACTAACAAAACTAGCTACAAAAATACATGAGATAGGTAGCTATCAAATTGGCTGTTATATTGATTAATTTCTATGTGCATACAAGTTTTTAGTGAGGAATGATTCAGATTATGGGAAAAAGAGAACAAAACTTAGAGAAGTTTTGGCTCTTCTGACATCCACAAATTTTGAACTTAACTTAAAAAGAAGTATCCCCTGGCCTTTTATAGAAGTAAGACGTATGTAGGATAAGACAAATACATGAGGAAATCCAAGGGACAAATCACATCAATGCACATGGAATGTGGTGACTGGGAAGAGAATTGCAAATGAAGTCAACGAAGGTCAACCTTCATCTACATGTTAAAGTTCTTTGGGTTTTTCATCTTCTTTATTATCGCCAAGATAATAACTTGAATCAAGATAGTGTGTAGGAACTTTCCCATATATTTAGAATGATTTATTTATCATCCCGATCCTACACCTTGGTTCTACCTCGAGATTTTTACTCTCGAGAATGAGCTTCCTCAGAGGTTGGCACTTTGTACCACCATATGTGAAATACCAGGATCCCTAGTATTCTAGTGGATTCAAGCCCCTCTGCATATAACTTCCCAGAATATGCATCTTGATCTGGATATGATTCTATATGTGATTCAAATTTTCCTAACCTTCCATACCTGAACTCTGCATCACAATCTACTTCTCCTACAATCACAAATTCCACCTATTGAATCCCTTTAAAAAAGAACATTTTATAAAATCTCATGTAAATAAAACCATCATTAATTTGTTATCATATAAATCCATCATAAATAACATGCTTTCAAGAAAATATTGTATTCTTGTGTACTTATCCCTTTATACCGGGTTACCGGACTATTGGACTTCTTAGATAACCTCAAAATTTTAAAACTTTGCTTTGCATTGTTACTTGGTACCTGGTATTCAGCTTTACCCATGATTTTTCCAGACTTTGGTTTTATCGAAACTTCCATCTTCATTGGACCTCGACTCTTAGACCGGAGAATTTTGCTTTACCTTTACATTACCTTTTGCATTTCTAACCTTGGTTCCTAGTACTCAGTACCCAAAACTCTTAAATTACGAGGTACTCTTTCAAAAATATTTCTCTTTTCTTTTTCACTTCCGGTGACCTTTCCAACTAGCCAACACCTACCATAAGCATTAGTTTTCACTTGGGATCCCCAAGTCTTACAGTCTTGGGGCTTGTTGCAAGACCACACAACAACTTGCAACCAATAAAACCAAATTTAAACCAAAACTTGAGATTAAATCACTAGTTGTAAATTATAATTTATGCATATTTTTAAAAAATAACTCTTTACCTTTACCCAGATTTTGAAATAAAAATAGTAAAATTCATCTGGAAATATTCGTGTGTGCTTTGATTAATTCTAGTTTTTGGAACTCGGTAAAAAAAACAAGCTCATTAACATTGAACTACATAATTTGGTAATCCTCCAAAGCCAAACAAGGATAAAGCCTTGCTGCTAGTCAGTTGTCAATAGCCTTGACAAGATTATCTCTATAATTTCCCCAAACATAGTTGTACTGCCAACCAGGTGTCTATAGCCCCAATAGAGATATTTGGATAGCCTAAAGAGTTGATCTTTTTTTGTATATCTCTTTTGATATTTCATTGATAGCTCATTTTTCTTTTGATATTTCATCGATAGCTCATTTTTCTTTTGATATTTCATTGATAACTCATTTCAACTTGCAAACAATGAATCCCGCTATTAGGTTGGGAATTACAGTGGTAGCAAAGGTTGCCTTTTGATTTTTCATTCAATGCAAATCCCTTCATCGTTTCACTACTTCCCAAAAACTCATATAACAATTCCATGTTGGTGTGTATTCTTGGCTAAACTTTACCACTTTTATGTCAAATCCTAGCTAACTACAACTCACTATATGTTAGAAGATATGCATAAATTAAATTTAGCAACAAACAACTTAATCACCAAATTTAAATCTAAATTTAGAACCATTAGTTACCACCCTTTTGATCAAATTTTATGGCAACTACTAAATATTGGGCTAGCAATTCCAATTTTCCAGTGCTACACCACATTAATGGATCAAAAATATTATGATGATGCTTAAACATGATCACACTATTCTACATTAAATTTTCATGCCTCAATGCACATGTATCATTTCTTTCAAATTTCCCAAGTGATGACGTGTGCTGCCTTGCCGGCTTCATTTTCCTTTTCACTTTGTACACATGGGCACCTTCATGATTAATACGGCTTAATAAAAACACAATGAAATGACCACCATTAATTTCAAAATCTTTAACTTGCTTAATTCAGACTCTTCGTATTGGCCAAATTTGAAGAAAATTATCACCAATTGTGTGTAAAAATTAATTTAATTTAGCATTTCGCTCTAGAGAAAGTCATCTGATTGCCACCTTGCTTACGATTTCCAAGAATTCAATCTAGACAACTATGTATCATAACTTCCTCACGGTTTTCTATAAATTTTGCACTTATCTTGAATTCTTCACACTTTTGCTTTGCCTTGTTTTATCATTTTGCATTTTCTTATTTGCTAGTTCTTGCTTGCTTCCAGGTCATGGATACTCCAATTTGCTTGACCTGCTCTCACTACTAGAATGTTTTCTTGGGTCGTATCATGACTCAAAAGCTTGAAAAGGTTTTCTTTATTTGGACTACCAATTTCACTATGCCAAACTTGTGCTTAGTCCTTGGGGAACAATGTGTGGAATCCAAAGCTTACTACCGGTTTTATTTTGACTTGGCTTCTCGCTTTGTAGCATCGCTCTTGGACATTGGGCTTCATGTTGAAGATGTTTGATCAGCTATGAATTAGATAGTGTGGCCTAAATATTTGGGGAATCTGGATACTATTCTATCTGTTGCACATCTGACCATTGGAATCCCTTCCATGGATGATATTCCTCAATTCCTGGAACATGGGGAAGTAGTTCTATTTTGGTCATTCCTAACTGACCTCCATACTCTTGAATTTTAAGTTCACCGAGAAATTTCCTACGTAAGGTATTTAGCCTTGATGGACGAGGCATCCCAGATTGACTAAATGGCTACTCCTATCTACAACTCATCTCCCTCTTTTTTATTTTTTGATCCTCTTTTACAGCAAGAATTTTGATACTTCCATGTATATACATAATACACACACACACACACACACACACACACACACACACACACACACACACACATATATATATATATATATTCAGCTTTGTCGTACATTTTAAAGCGTGTATTTACTATGTGTGGTTTTATCATTTTACATTTCATAGCATAATGTTACAAATATTTGAATTAACTCTCATGTGTATGATAAATTAAACAAAATTTGCTAATACGAAAAGGGACAAATAGGAAAAAAGAAATTGAAAACAAAACCCTACAAAAGAAAACTAACCCTCACTAACTAAAATTCTAATCTAACAAACGACTAACCCTAACAAAGTTTATTTTAAGTTCAATAACTATTTCCATTGTCGTTATGGTACAAATTACAGCAGGTTTATCCTTGAATTCACTGGAATAAATTTTAAATTCCTAGTGTAACAATGAATTTCTTTAAGTTTTCTGTGTTTAACAAACGTAAATTCAAAGGTGTACTTACCAATAATTTGGCTCATGTGTCTTAAAACAACATCATTAAAGGTTGATCATACACACTTTCTTCGGTTCGTCAATACTCTACCTTCTTTTAGGCCTGGTTCATGGTTTTCCTCTTTACTCTGTTCAGTTCCATGAATGGTTGCATCCATTTCTTGATTTTCTTCTCCCCCAAAAATTTTCCTGTCTTTGCCCCTATCTTCACTTTCAACTTTGTTAGACCAAGCAATATCACAATTTACATTGTTATCAAAGAGAGAAAAAGTAAAAACTTGATACTCTGTATCTTGCATAAAATCAGGAAAATTTCCTTTTTTAACCTGTGAATTTTTAGTTTGGAATGAAAAAAACGCGTCTCCCACTCAATTTTCCTGCTCCTTATCTTCACTTGTATTTTCCATGTATGAAGAGAATGATGACTCATCAATGTTGTTTCCTCATTTTTGGTGTAATATTTCTGAGTCTCAGCATTCTCGCCTGTCTTCCTACAAAACCTTAAGATTTTCTTCATAACAATTACAGTTATCAAACTATTTTGATATATCAATTGATTTTTTAACATTTTCAATTCCACTAGGGTTATACTCTCTTTCAGGATTCAAAATATTTCTTGCTAACAGTCTCTTTCTTCTAGCAGTTAATTTTTTTTCATTAACGGAATCAACTTATACATAGCCAAACTTACCCTAGTTAAAAAAAACTCATAATTGAGTTCACCGTGATCAATTTTATCATGAATTCTACACTCGATGACTACCAAAGGTGAATAAAATAAAAGGATGTAATCTATGATTAAGAATTTTCTGGAGTTTTTCAACTTCCATTTTTGAAATACCAGCTTGCATTAGACTTTCTCCTTACAAGCTCCCTTTTAAACCTGGAACCAATACAAATTCCTAAACAAAACACGAAGATAAAGATATAAAGAAAAACAAGAGGCCCTCCTTCTAGCACTAGTTCCTATTGACAATGATGTCTCTTGCAGTAATAGTGCAGATGAAATCCTCATAGGAAAACCACAAAGAACCTATCTTGAAAGACTGAACCAGGGCAACCTAAGGTGTCTGTGTAATAGGAAAAGGTTGACTTAGCTTAATCCCAAGGCTCTGGTAGTCAGGTCTTGACCATACTAGGTTTGCTTCAAGGTATCATGCGATATTGCTGTTAATCTCAAGGGGCCTATGGTTATCTCTAGTTTCATTAAGAATTTTAAGCATTAGATACAAGGTTTCCGGTATGATCATAAAATAATCTCAAGAAATCAAAATATTTGCAATAATATTTCATGAACATCAATAATTTTTGCTATCACTTAAGTAGATTTAGCTTTAAGCATTCAACAACTTCATAGAAATGAAATATTTTCAATAAATTTCCACTCATTCATCTATTTTTTGAAACATTTTCTAAAATTTAAACATATAATCTAAAATAAAGCATCAAAAATATTGAAAAAATAAAATTTCTCCTGGTTATTATCCACACATGCCCCAAGATTTAATCAAATCAAAGCAAACCACTTTATACTTCATCAGATTATTTCACAGCTAGGTATAAAATGATGCGAGCTTTTAAAGAAGGGGGTTTAGTTTGGACACCGAGTTGGTTCTGAATGTACCCTTAAACGACACAACACACAATCTTGTTCAATTGAACTAACAAAACCAACTACAAAAATACATGAGATAGGTAGCTATCAAATTGGCTTTGATATTGATTAAGTTTTACGTGCATATAAGTTTTTAGTTTGAAATAATTTAGAAAATAGGAGAAAAGAACAAAACTTAGAGAATTTTTGGCTCTTCCGACATCCACAAATTCTGAACTTAACTTAAAAAGAAGCATCCCCTAGCCTTTTATAGAAGTAAGACACAAGTAGGATAAGACAAATACATGAGAGGAAATCCAAGGGAAAAATCACATCAAGGCATGTGGAATGTGGTGACTGGTAAGAGAATTGCAAACGAAGTCAACAAAGGTCAACCTCCATCTACACGTTGAAGTTCTTCGGGTTTTTCATCTTCTCTATTATCGCCAAGATAATAACTTGAATCAGGATAGTATGTAGGAACTTTCCCATTATTCAGAATGATTTATTTATCATCCTATTCCTACACCTTGGTTCTGCCTCAGGCTTTCTACTCTCGAGAATGAGCTTCCTTAGAGGTTGGCACTTTCTGTTGCCATATGTGAAATACTGGGATCCCTAGTATTCCAGTGGATTAAAGCCCCTTTGTATATAACTTCCCAGAATATGGAGCCCGATTTGGATATGATTGTAACTATGATTCAAATTTTCTTGACCGTCCATTCCCGAACTCTGCATCACAATCTGCTTCTCCTGTAATCACAAATTCTACCTATTAAATCCCTTTAAAAAAAACATTTATAAAATATCATGTAAATAAAACCATCATTAATTTGTTATCATATAAATCCATCATAAATAACACGCTTTACAAAAAATCATGTATTCTTGCATAATTATCCCTTTATACCAGTTTACCAGACTATTGGATTTCTTAGATAACCTTAAATTTTAAAACTTTGATTTGCATTGTTACCCGGTACCCGATACTTGTTATTCAACTTTACCCATGATTTTCTTGGACTTCAATTTTACCAGAACTTCCATCTTCACCGACCCTCGAATCTCAGATCGGAGCATTTTGCTTTACCTTTACATTACCTTTTTCATTTTTAACATTCCTGGTTCCTAGTACCCGCAACCCGGAACACTTGAATTATGAAGTACTCTTTCAAAAATATGTCTCTTTGCTTTTTCACTTTTGGTGACCTTTCCAACTAGCTAGCACCTACCATAAGCATTTTTTTTCACTTGGGGTCCCCAAGTCTTACAATCTTGGGGCGTGTTGTGAGACTACACAACATATAGCTAATATCCTAGGATACACAATTAATGTAACCCCTTGCAAATATCTTGGGGTGCTAATCTTCAAATGCATAATAAGGACCAAACTATGGGAGTAGATAATAGAAAAGTGCAAAGAGAAATCATTGAGTTGGAGAGGGAAATGGCTCACTCTTGTTGGCCATATAACAATGGTCAAATCAGTCCTATCAACAATACCTATATATGGAATGTCAAGCATGCAACTAACATCAAAATTTGCAAACAATCTGGAGAGCATTCTTAAACACTTCTTATGGGAAGTCTCAAACGAATAGCATAAGGTACCCCTAATTCACTAGGACAAGGTTCATAGACCTCAAGATGAAGGTGGAGAAAGAATAAGAAATCTCAAAGCACATAACCTGGCATTGGGTGCCAAATTAATATGGAAAATGCACCAGAATCTAGATCTACTATGGTGCAGAATTATGCAAAAGAAATACCTGGATAGTATGGAGTGAGAGAGAATCCTAACAATTGCAAACCTTACAGGGGGGCTCACATGTGTATAATTTCATGCTAAGTTGTAGTAACATAATAAAAAACCATCTCACATGGTAGATTAATGATGGTAAGAAGGCAGACTTCTTGTTGGATTCTTACGAGGTACAAGACACTCATTGAATACCCAAAACTAAACCTAATCACATCCCACTTAACAGTAGCAACATAGGAAAATTTGTAAGGGATTTTATAAATATAGATGAGAATTGGGTAAGCCATTGGAAGGAACTCCAATCTCTCCCAATGGAGGATTCATCCAAAGCTCGCCTCATAGAAATCATGAAAGATAGGCATGTATGCATAAATAATAAGAGGGACAAAATAAATTGGAGTGGGGCCAAATCAGGAAGCTACTCAATGAATCTTGGATATCAAATATAGTTGATATAAGGAGAGAAGACATGGCCACAAAAACTATGTTGGGGTTGAGGGGTCCTTTCGAAAGCAGGTTCCTTTACATGGACGACCCTACATGATTAGATTCTAACAAGCGATAGACTAAAATCAATTGGAATAGAAGGGCCCAGTTGGTGTGTTATGTGTAAAGAAAATACTGAAAATGTAGATCATCTTCTTTTAAATTATCCCTATGCGGGGCAATGTTGGGATTGGTTATTAGAAAAGCTTAACTGGGCCACACTAAGAGCAAACAGGTTATGGTATTTCTTCTTGAGCTAGCCAAAACTAAAGGAGGAATTTTGGGGGAAGATATGGATGATTTCCCCATCATTAACAATTTGGAATATTTGGAAAGAAAGAAATAGGCGTATATTCCAAGAAAAGGAAAAGATAGCAAAGGAACTTATTTCATATATAGAAACAAATATCTTGGAATGGTTAAACTCACACATTAAAGGGAAAAGAAAAGAAAAATTCATAGCATGGGATGATCAGATCATGAAGAGTTGGAATCTCATAAAGGTTCCTCCCTTTTACCAATTTGCACAAGATACCAAGGAGAAAAGAGCTAAGGCCGAGTGGTACCCACCTCCAAATGGAAGGATAAAGCTCAACACAGATGGGGACTCATGAGGCACCCAGGGGAATCAGGTATTGGACCTACATAATAAGAAATGGAAAGTCCAAATGGTAGAAGCACTATCAGCAAAAATCCCAAAAGGAACAAACAATGCAACAAAAATTGAAGCAATCCTTAAAGGTCTTCAACTATGCAAAAATAAAGGTCTTAAAAACATATATGTGGAGTGCAACTCAAATGTCAACATCAATGTCATCTTAAGAGGATAGATTGAGGATTGGACATTATAATCAAAAGTATTTAAAATAAGGGAGATAATGTAAGATATCCAAGCCCAATCAATCAGTCACATTTATAGAGAAGCGAAGTAGCAGACTTCCTAGCAAATCAAGGAATAGATCAAGTGGAGGAAGTAAAGCATGGTAATCATGTTGATAACTGGCATGATCTAGAAGTAATAATCTCCTTAGAAAGCACAAAGCTAGAAGCTCTCCAAGCCTAAGGGAGCCAGGTAAGTCCATAATAAGGTAAGTACCCCTGAACTACTTGCTATATAATTCACTAGGAAAGGAAATATTACAATTAGAAAGAAAAAACAAAGAGGTAAGCTAAAAAATGAAAACAAGTAAAACAAAAACTTTGATAAGTAGTGATTGTGGAAATTAAGTTTTTCCATGAATAAATATGTGCAACAATATCCTAGCCGCTAAAGACCAAGCTATAACAAATACAACAATATGCCTCTTTCAAGAAATCACAAAAAACAAGGATCACAAAATCACATGACAATAGCATAATAGTCCTGTTGCATAGTCCTATGGTGGGATAATATAACTCATTATGTTGTACCTCATAGGGAACAAATTTCCTATCACTCAAGGTTTTGTGGCTCATTCAGGGTGTATTGGAAAGACAAACGAACACTAAACACTAGAACATACACAGTAGTGGTTTGCATTAGAGTCCACATCCCACTTGAACATATAATTGAAAACCATAGCTATGGCATTATAAAAAGAGTTTCCCTTACCAAGAGATTAATTAACATTCATATTCAAACATAGCTAATCATGACTCAAAGAATAACTTATTGCACTATCATTAGCACCTAGTAGCTAACACTCTGAATTTAAGTTTTGATGCCTAGTTTTAAATGAATGAAAGACCTAAATAGTTACCCCTAAGAATAGTGACAACCTTCCTTGAATAAAAAAGAATTTAGCTTTGAAAAGTAGAGCTTCTAAAATTAAGTATTCAAATCCAGAGATCAATAAGAGCAATTAACTCGTTGATGTTGTAGATCAAGAGAAATCAACATAACAATATGCATCTTTCAATAAACTCTAAATAACAAGGGTGAAAAAATCAATTCTTAATAGCATAATAGTCTTGGCACACAGTCCTACCACAATGAGGTGGGATTATCCAAGACAAATCCAAGTATCAGTAAAGGAGGATGGGCCTTGAGGGCCAAACAAGACATCGACCAGGTGTAACGCCCCACCACAAGACCCTAGAGGACAACACACTAACACTAAAAAAAAACAATTTTTTTTTGAAGTGCATTAAACACACTAATGCAATTGATCATTAACTCAAAGCTAACCTAAATCCTCTAAGGTCTAGGACTACGCTACGTGATTCCCATCAACTAACTAGCAAGAAACTATAAATCATTACATTAAATAAATGTTAACATCAATTATGAATTTACATATAATCATCTCATTTAATCAAGTAATCAATATGATACAACCATAACATGAATTCATAAAGATCAATTTATTCAATCCATTTAATTTACATATACAATAATATCTGATACATAGTCTATTTCATGATAGAGATTAACATCAGTTTACATCATTACATTTATACATCTGAACGTCAATAACTCCTCGTATACAAGCGAGGAGTGTACAACAAGGTACGATACCTGATACATCAGATTTATGATACAATACAAGTACATGAATAAAAAATCCACATGAGCTTAGTACAATGCAAAAGTCTTCAATCCAGGGGAAGTCACCACAATCACAAACATGGAGAGGGAACCCAATGGAGTATAATGCACTTTTCACCCAACCATGTGGAATCCAAAGGTCCACCCCCCGTACTAGGAGATAGCAAGGGGTCGCACGATCACAATCAGGTAGAAGACAATAGACAACACAAGGCTAACATGACAACAATGAACAAATAAAGTACAACATCAAATGACAGTAACACCACTTCCAGAGGCACACCACATCAAAGAGATACAAGAATCAAGAGGATACTAAGTTGTCATAGGAGGGAGTGTCATCGCATAATTTGTTATGGGTTACCCTGGCATAACCTTCCTAGGCTACCAAACCCCCATCCTGGGTTACCCTGGCTTCCTCTAATGGCCATCAGACCCCCATACAAACTATGCGGGGTCAACATACCTTCTAGTCAGACCAACAGTTGATCTTTCCATTCCAGGCCTTCTCAACTCATCTCAAGACTATACGAGCACTTGAGACATGAGTGAGACATTAACTTATCTTGTTTAGTGTTATTATTACCCAACCCCCTAGTTCATTTTAGGTTATCACTTATTTACAAAACTCCCACATGGGTTACCCAGACACCACTTTGGGTGTCATCCCCCCTTGAGAGCCACTCCCCTACTAACAACAAAGAGACCCCAATAAAAAAAAGAGAGAAAAGCCACTTGCACAATCTCAAAAACTCATTAACAAATGACAAGGCAAGGAATAACCCTTCCCGCTCACAAGTTTCAACCACATAGGTGAACAAACTGTGCAAGGCTAATGAACATCACATACTCGCTCAACGCAAACCACCATCAACAAGGCTTATCACAATTTCATCAAAAGAGAATTTCCCCCTAGCCTCTAGAAGATGCCTAATATGCAAAGCATTGGATGTTGAACAAAGCTCACAAATACTCTCATCACAAAATCAACACATCACTTCACATAATTAACTCAAATCCATAGTAGAAGCAAGGGATTACATAATGAATTTACAAAGCATCCATCTCAATTTCCTAAATAATTGTTATAGGTATCATAGGATACAAATAAATTTTACAATGAACTCAATCCAAGTTTTCTAAATATTCATTTTAAACAAAGAATAATTTATTTCCATTAAGAATACTCTTTCATTTATTCTAAACACGGATATTTTAATCTTCTATACCTAATGTTCTCCTCAATTATTTAATTATAATTACATAAGAGCAACAACACTTTTACAAAAAGATACCACCCACCTATGTGCATACATTTTCACACACACACACACACACACACACACACACACACACACACACACACATATATATATATCAATATAGATAAACATCGACTAAAGGCCGACTTCTGCATGGTTTAAAGTGCAAAAAACTAAAGTTTAATACATGCATATAACATACATTTACAACCCGATACATCGAATACTCTAACAATCTATAGATTATGTACATTTGGCACAAGCATAACATGAGACTTCACACATTTAACACGAGTTTGTAAGGATAGAGATGTATATATATAATACACGTACCAATTTATAACCTCATAGAAAACTAAATGCAGCAATGCAAACAATACATTTATAGCAGTGTGTAATCTAGATTTTGTTATCAAAGATTTGTCCTAAATCATGCCTTGTCAATCCATCTAACCCTGATATATGTCGATGTCTATGTTGTGAGGATTATGGCCTCATGGTTCTATTTCATGCAGCCACCATTAAGAGTGTTACAAGCCAACAAGATGGAGGGAATTCTTTATGTAAGGATAATTTTAAATGTTCCAGACACTAGCTTTAATGCCAACTACATGCCGACATTGAAATCCCCTAGCAGTATTTATGCTAAGGCAATTTTCTTTAGATTCAAGGATTCAAAGCACATCAACCATGCAGTACAAATGATTAAATCCCATAGTAGATCTATAGCAATGAAGAAGTCTAAAAAGGTAGAGAGAGCTACACTGGTGACTTGGGAGAAACTTCAACTTACAACAATGGGATAAATACTATGCAGCTATGCCAAACAATCCAAAGCTATTGACAGTGAATAAAGACTTGACCAAGGCGTATCACCTCAAGCAATAGGAATAGACGATATTTAATAGGTCTAAACTAAAAGTCAAAAACCAACTATTTAGGCCGATTCTATCATCAGATAAAACAAAAATATTAAGAGGCAAGCAAGCCATCGACCCCGAAGTTGAATCTTTCAGGAGAAAGAATAATACAAGACTTTGCATCATTTACCGAGAGTAGGAAATCCATAAAGTCCAACTGAACAAATGCTTGAATGGAAATTAATAGTAAGAAGAAAGAGAGGGTGATGACCAATGTAATATAAAAGAATAGTAACAAGTTAAGTCCAATGGTGCAGTTGTGGGAGAATAAATATTGATAGCCACAAGTCTAAAACTCGACAAATGGAGAAATACATATATTTTCCGAAACAAACTATCAAGAACAGAATGAATGACAAATCCATAGGGTAGAAGCTATAGGGGTGGCCTAATACCACATTAAATTATATATAAGCATGCTTTATTGAAACCACATGGTACGACTAAATGCATGTTGGTGGTTGAGATATGAGTAGATGATATACATTCATTATGCAAAGAAAACAAAACCATCGATTTCACCAAGTTGAAAATGGAGATATTTAACCATTATTGCAATTGAAAGCTTAAAAGGGAATACAGAGCAACAATAGATGGGTCACTCAATAATTTAACAATTTATCATTTTTCTACAAGCAATAGAATCTTGTAATATTCATTTTTGAGCAAACATTATAACTAGAAGAAAGCATGGAACCTGGATAATGTCAAGTTACAGAGTTGAAAATGTTGTCGTGTTTGAATCCTAGATGTAGCCTCAGCTTCCTCCTAAAAGCTTCAATCTTTTGATGAACCTCTAGTCTAGTACAAAGCTTCCAAAATAGTATAACCCCAAGCCTCCAAGCTACATAACCAAACTTTCAAGAGCCAAAAACAAACTTCAAGAACCAAGAACCAGAACAAGAAACTCCCGTACACAAAATGCAAAATTAGTTTTTTTCCCCCAAAAATAATCCAAAATCCCCTCTATTAATTAATTTCCACTATCTTATTAATTACTCCATCTGTAACTACCTTCCTCTCTTAATTTAATTAATTGATTTTCTTTTATATTTTCCCCATTATGCACAATTTATTCACTTGGTATCATTTTATAATTTTTAAATCATATCTTATGATTTATACACCAATAAATTAAACAATTAAATATTAATTTATTAATTTAATTCTTTAATTCCAACTTGTTTGCATATTATCATAATTAAATATATTTATATAAATATTTCATTTCTTTTTCTAACCATTAATTCCAATTTATTTAAATAAAATAAATACTTTATTAATAATTTGTTTAATTAATACTTCAATCATATACAAGCTTTTATTTAATTATTCTAAGGCCTTAAATACTTTCAATACTTTTCATCTTCACAAAATAATCAAACAAAGGCACTCAATAATCACATTACTCAGATAACACACTATCAAACAATACTAGATTGCACGTGAAATGAAAAGTAAAACAACAACATTGATAGCACAACTTGAACTGATCTTACAGATGGGGTGTGGCATACAAATACTCATCCTCAATGAGGATGATGGCTCAATGTGGGGAACTTGATGCTACCTCTGAATCAACAACCTCCATTGGGATTAAGGCACGCTCAAACCTGGCAACTTAGGTGGAGTCAATGTTTGGTACCTGCAACCTACAACAAATCACACAGTTGAACATAAGGGAAAACAGTTAATCACACCATGAAGGGAAAATCATAGCGTCGTAGGGCACTCACAAGTGAGTGATGCGACCCCATTCCCCTTCACCAATACATCAATACACAATAACATATATCAAAGCATGATAAAATATACATCCTATCAATGCATAGTACTCATATCAATGATAATTCACATAAACAATTAAACTAATATCTTAACCATGATATAAGCATAAAACGTCAGATATAACACTGTCATCAAGTATCATCATACTAAGCATCAAAGTATCACAATATCCAAGTGTCATCAAACAGTATCATAAAGTCCAAATACATCTAAGTCACTATCCAAAACAAAAGACAAATAAGGGGCACTACACAATGCATATAACTAATTATTTTATTTATTGTAGGGAACTGATAGAAGATATGCTAATAGTTTCCTTACGAAGAGACTAATTAATGCCCATGAATAAAAGCACATCCATAATGCCTTATTATTTTCATTAAGTAGCTAACATTTCAAAGTCAAGTTTTGATGCCCAGCTTAAACATACGGAAGATTTAAACAAAATTTCCTTAAAAAGAATGGAAGCAATTTCTAAAGCAAAAACTATTATATCTAACCTAAATAGTATGGCTTAAAAGAAACCAAATAACACATTCATATTACAGAGCTTTAAAACATTTTCAACAGAGCTTTATGAAAGATCAAAGCAAAACAAAGATATGATAAAATACCTCATGTATAATACTTATATATGTTTGAAAAGCTTTAAAACATTTTCAATAGAACTTTATGAAAGATCAAAGCAAAACAAAGATATGATAAAATACCTCATGTATAATACTTATATATGTTTGAGTTCAAATATAAAGTGTATAAACGTTAACATGCTACAAAACCCTAGAGCAAGTATGTTCAATGGCATTACATAATACTTCATTCGTAAGATGAACTAACAAACCCTAAAACTAGGTATTTACAATTTACAAAATTCCCCTATATGGGTAGTCCTAAAACCAAACAAAAAGATGAGCTTATCTATTTTTTGTGTAATGATCTTCGACCAAAGCTACCACATTCTCTGTCTCCACGAATGCATCAAAACTGGCATGATGTAATATGCAAACCCTAATCTTCATTGAAGGAAATATAGTTAGTGACCCAATAAAAATCTTGCACTGACATAAGATGATGGAACCTTTTCAGAAAGTCGTAACTAAACCATGCTTTAAAGCGATGCATCTAGTACTCCTTGTGGGTAAAATTCTGTCTAGGGGTCCATATGTTGATGAAGCTCCTTTGGGCGTGGAATCCCCCCTCCCAAATGAGCAGGGGAAAGTACCTCGTCTAATCCATAGAGTAAATCTACGTCAAAGAGATCCCAACAACCTCTTCAGCCACGCTCAAATCCAACAAACTCGGAGGTTATGTCGGAGGTTAAGAAATCCTTTTCCCAGTATCATTCTCAAGGCTTTAAGGGCTAAGAAATCTCCATCTAGTAGGATACCCTTAGCGCGTTGATCAGTCACTTGTCCAAAAAATGCTAATTGGATCCTATGGCGTGAGGAGGATAGGGGGTTTCCATTCTTAGGAAAAATTATGGGGTCTCTACATCGTAGGCAAAAATCAAACTATTGTTTATGGGCACCACAAAACAACTAACTAATGAAACAAGGGCTGATGAAACATCACAAATAATCATGATGCAATATTCATACAAGAGTATTAGAGGACAGATAAGCACAAACTTGCAATAATATCTCATCATGGATGAGAATGGGATGACATAAGTCAAAACTTGCTTTTCCTAATAAAAAACAATGCTACTATTAAAACTAGTGATAGTGTCATTTTCCCAACTTTTGAGGATCTTAACTCCAAAATCAAGGATCTTCAAAATATATTTAGTTTACAACAAAACATTCTCAAGTTGTTCAAAATAAATAAGAGGATGAAGATGAAAATAGTTTGCATCTATATGTGGTTTAATCATTAAAAATGCGCATAATCCTTCATTATTCACCTACAAGCAAACTTTTATAAAGAAAACCCTACAAAATAGAAATGTTTGAGGGGAAATAATCTTGATCAACTAGGCTTGTGTTTATTCCAACAAAATCCACATGCATGTATATATAAGAAAAATAAATAATCAAATATAATTATAAAAGGATAAGGCAATAATGGCTAAATGGCAAAATCCTAGAAGGTGAGGAAACTATGAGATAGAATAGGCCATAAATAAATAGATATCAAAAGGGAACAAAAGGGACTAGTTTTGTGAAAGGAGAGGGATGTGGGGAAATGTAAGTATAAAAAAAGGCAAGAAATGATAGAAATCCTAATGGTTATGGAAGAGGGAAAATGGACAATATGATGGCAAGAGGGGATAAAATTGATGCAGGAGCATCCAGTGGTGTAAGGGCAATCTTGCATCACCCAAAAATAGTTAAATTTAAAGTTTCTTAGTTTTTAGATGTTTTTACATTTTTTGATATCCTTTTTGTCATAATGAAATTCCCAATTCACGGTTTTTATTTTCTATTCCTGGGTGGAAAGATACTGCAGTTTTAGTTCCCCAGATTTGCACCTAAAAATCTTACGAGTTAGATTTGAGGCACTTAGAGCTCCCGGATCGGCCCCGAAACTTGCCAAAATCAGCATGTCAAATTTCAAGCGCATTATTGACTTCGTGACTTTTCCAACGGTTCAAACGGTTCATGAATCGGAGTCCCGAATCAAAAGTTATGGCCCCGGGAAGTTGGCGCACTTTCTAGAAGATACAATTGCAAATGCTCTTTTGAAATTTGAACTTCATGTTGTAAATTTTGGCGCCAAACCGCCTAAACTCAAATTTGAATGTTGTTTTGGCTCCAAACTAAAAGGAGCTCTATTTATGGGCGGGTTTCTAATTTTTGGGTAACTTTTTGGAGACAAGCTCGCATATTGTGAAAGGGTGATTCTGTAGCTTTCTGTAACTTGCATGTGTTGTAGAACTTGGGGATTTGAGATCCTCTGCATGTAAGAAGCTTCATTTTCTAAATGATAAAATTATTCTCTTGTTTGTGGTTATTTTCTAAGTCT